>JACXGJ010005230.1:0-40199 GCA_016801105.1 Esox niger
TGGTTCATTAGAAGTGATTGTGTTTAGATGTTGAGAATAACAGAAAGTTAAGATTCGGCCTGTTGGGCTCTGGTGTCCACAGGAATGTATGCATAGACCATTTGGTGTGGGGGTTAGGGTCTTGGCTTTGTTAAGTAAACACACCCCTCCAGGTATTTATACAGCTTTTACCCCACAGGACAGTTGAGAGAGATGGAAGTGTTTGAGCCTGTAACATCATGTGCTAATAGACTATCAATATGCTGCAATAAACAATTGAATTACTCTCTCCCTTGACAACCGAGTACGCGAGTTATTATTACTACCACTATACGACATGGCTGATTTCTAACAAACCCTAACGATGACTTCTTCTCTCTCCAGGTTGGCTTCATTGACTATATCGTCCACCCTCTTTGGGAGACTTGGGCAGACCTGGTGCACCCTGACGCCCAGGACATCCTGGACACTCTGGAAGACAATAGGGAGTGGTACCAGAGCACCATCCCCCAGAGTCCCTCACCTACTCTGGACGAGCCTGAGGACGGCAGCCGTCCTCCTGGTGGGGACAAGTTCCAGTTTGAACTCACCCTGGAGGAAGATGGGGAGTCCGACACGGAGAAAGACAGTGGCAGCCAACCTGAGGAAGAGGATGAGGAGGAAGAAGAAAATAGTGGTAGTGACTCAAAAACACTGTGCACCCAGGACTCAGAGTCAACGGAGATACCACTGGATGAACAGGTAGGGGAGGAGGAGGAAGTTGAGGGAGAGTCTTCTTCATCACAATCTTCTGTTGTGGAAGAGGAAGAGGAGGGTGAGAAGGAGGAGGAAAAGGGAGAACAGAGAACAGCTGATACATAGCAGTATGTGGAAGGCAACTGAACTGATATTCTTAGTAACCAGAGAAGATTATTTATAGAGTATTTTTTTTGTGGAGTGTCTGTCTGTTACTTTTTCTATTTCTATGTTAACGGTTCCAAAGCGCACACTGCTCTTCACCCTTTGGCCACTCCTCCCTACTCATCCTATTGGTCAGCATCTCAGACACGCCCACAGGTACTTTACAAGTTTTTTGCACTCAGGAAAACTATTTTCCATTCTCGTTTTTACTGAAGTGTTACTTGCGTCATTTCACTTTAAAACCCAGTCCTAGCGTGTTGAAAGATTTTGATCAGCTGTTTAGAATGTGTTTAATGCTGTTCATGTAGTGCATCCATTGTCCTTTCAGACTTGCCTGACCAATGGCAGTGTTTCTCTGTTTTATTAAGTGCCCCTTCTGCAGAAGTGGCTATAGTGTCTGTTTTTCTCAGTCGTTTGTATTTCTTAGCAAAGCAAGTGAAGCGAGCGACATGCTAACAGTAGTTGCTGTGTTGTCTGGATGAATGACAGCCCAACGGGACCCTTCACCACAGAGAGAGGCGCTGCAGCGCATGGAGAAAATACCAATGGTGGGAGTTAATCAAGACACTTTTCTGAAGTTTAAGTCTTCCTAGAAAACCTATGTAACATTCTGTACCGTAGGTACATGAAGACCTTTTGTAGGTTTTACTTTTGCTAGCGTACGTTTTACTTTTGTTAACTGAGAGAAAAATAAGTGACTTGCAAACATTTGAAAGGCACTTTAAAACTGTTAATGACAAATGCCTCATCTGCCACCGCTTAACAAGTATTGTAATGGGGGAGTATTGGTGGATTGTTTACCCAGTTCCAAATCATGCCCTAGCCCCTACCTCTACACACCACATCTGAGAGGATTCAATGGATATTGGCGAGGGCCTAAAGTAGGGCCTTTTTTGGCTTGTGGCCACTTTGGGATATTCACAGAGAATCTTTTGACAATCTCAAAAAGAGTTTGTCAAAATTATTTTATGGGCCTGAAAAACAGCAGTTTTTGAACATGCAAAACTCAAATAATTCAAAGAATTGAATGGGCCGGTGTTTGCCTAACCCTGGCACTGGAGTCGGACTTGATTTAGGTTTGCACATTATTCAAAAAGCATTTATACTGCTATTTCCATAGTTCTAACAAATATTTCAAGGATTTATGAAGAAAGACGCCTTTATGTTCTAATTATTGTTGCCTGCAGTAGATGTGAGCACATGTCATCTGCTTTTATTGGATGTAAGAAGCAACTTTGGTTAAAAGATTGAACTTTTATTTTCTGGGTTCTGGCCCTGTTTCGGCTAATTACCTGGTAACCCTACCTGTCACAATTTCCTAAATCTGCTGTAGGGATATAGTAAATTCCATTTCATTTTCAGAAAACAATTTATTTATCAGTGGTGTTAAAAGTAAATACAGAGATTAGCGTTTAAAATCTGTCAAATAATGTATCTGTAAAAACTTTGAAAAATTAACCACCATTTATGAATGCTATTGTGAGTCCTAATTAAATAAAACGTATATTTTATAAAGCATTTTTTAACAGGAATTTCAATTTGTATCCAGAATTTCATTGAAATGGAATTGACTGTAGCCTTTACTGCAGATCATTTTTGTGCTGTACCTGGTTGTTGAGTTCACACATTAAGAAAATGCCTGGTATTGACATCCCTCTAACCTTTGATTTGTTTGTTTTGACCAAGAACACAAGACAATCAGTTCCATGGTGTATTTTTCTCAAGACTAGTCAGCTATATAGCTAATGCACTGATGTTCTCATCTCACTACTATTTTTATTCAATTCGCCAATCTCATGTGCACATTTAGGCTTGAACAAGTCTCGGAAGACTTAAGTCAAGCGATATTTTTTTCACATTTTCAGTGTTGTTGTTTTTACAACTGATGCTATTATTTATTGCTTTATTTTCATTTGTTGTTTCTGCCATATTATAGCGGTACAGTAAAACCTTCACTGTAGCATAGACCACAGTACAGGCTTATCAGTTACTATACCCAAATATGTTTTTTTTTCTCTTACTATGTATATACAGTATAGAAAATCTTGAAATGTAAAAAAAAAAGAATTACAATGAAGAAATTAAGATGGCTTTTTAAAGAGTGCTTACTTTTGGAAAAAAGGTTTTATTTAATTGTTTCTTTGTGCCAAGTTGTTTTTTCATCCTCACCCAATGACCTTACCATTATACCGTTTTTCTGGTTGTGTCTGTTTACAAACATATTTATTGTGCTGTATATATTACTATAGTTATCATCATGATGCTGTTTGTTGTAAATGATTGACTTTTATCATCCCTTATGGTGATGGTGTGTTTGTATGATGATCCTCTTGTTGAGAGAATGGTTATTACACATGCTTATTCAGTGTAAAATAATACATTGATATCAGTTATCTGAGAAGCTTGCTCATGAGCGAATAGGTAGAAGGGAAAGCCAAATCGTTTTTAAGGGGAAGCTGTTCCTTGGCCCATAGGCTGTGCCTTAAATTCATCATGCCATTGTTTGTATCTCTTTTCCTTTTCTGTTTCTTCTCCTCGTTTGCTGCATTAGAGAATATTGTGGGTTGAGGAGACCTGATCTAGACAGTGGCCTCCAGCTTTGAAAGGTATTTATTAAATAATGTTGCTTTTTTTTTTTACTTCACAGCCAAATCTCAATTATTATGTGAATTTAGGTAAGGCAAGGCTGCACGTGCTATACGTTATATTACCAGGTTGAAGATGGAGGTCACAGCTGTGAAGTTTCAGGTGGACTCAGACCTACGGTCAGATGAGTGTTGGCTTGGCCAAGCTGGACCTGTGGGGGTAAGATTTAGTTGTATGGTTATGAAGCACCAAGACATTGAGACCCATCCATGTGTTCAGTCACTGCTGCATTTATTTAGGCTGAAACACTTGAGATGCGCTGCTCATTTAAGCTTGGCAAGCACGTTCACTCATACCACATGCAATATTTGGGAAGGGGGGGGTTCATCCTGAGAACATGTCTTGCAATGGGGACTCTTATTTTGACACACATACTGTAGATTCTAAACAGCCCTGGACCAATGGAATCAGTGGGTTCTTTTCTCATGTTGTGTTATATTTTTATGGTATGAAAGAAATACACAAACTGTAACTTCAAAAAGGTCTGAAGGACCATTATTTTTGGGTTATGTCTTTAGAATGCCAACTTGTCTGGAAGTTTCATGAGACAATATAGTTATTTTAACGGATTCCTTGTTAATTGCAGTCTATTGGATAGAACTGTAGATCATAAACTTTCTGTAAAAAATGAAGAAAATGAAGAAAAAATGTTTTTATATGCAACAAATTAAATAAAGCATGGGTTGATTCTGCCTATCCGTTGGTCATTACTGTGTCAATATAAAGAAATTGTTTATGGTAGGTTTAGTATAGGGTGACCCAAAATATGATGATGTGTGTTTCCAAAAATCTGTAAATTCAGTAGACAAAGACCAGAGACTGGGACCGATTCAGTAATGAGTAAAATAGGAAAGCAGGCAGTGGCTTTATTTGTATGTGTACTCTATAAAGCAGTGTTCTTCTGTGTCAGGATTGTCTATGAATCCAATACAAAATATATATTTTAGTTTCTTTTGTTTATATATACACATGCACAGTATATTCAGAGCCCTCCGGAATGATTGGAACCCTAGGTAAATATAATCCAAAAAGGCAGTGACAGAATATAATCAAGAAATAAGTATTTTATTGAAAACAGGCAGGCCACAATTAACCTGGATTGGAACCAGGTTCTATGGTGTAATTGGACAAATATTTCTTTTTTTGGCAACATCAGAGGTGGGTTTGACATAAAAAGATCCATGGTCATGCAGAAAAGAGCCCAAAACATGTGGTAGATTGGTAGATCTGGGATTTTGTGGGGCTTTTTTTAATTTCAAAGGCAATAAAAACCTTTTTAGAATACATTGCAACAGAGATACGAATCAGAAGATGTTAGGACAAAGTCTGTCTGCCTCTGCCAGGAGAGAATTCAACAGTCCAAAACCATGCATCCAAATATACATGGAAATGGTTCACTGACCTTAGGATAAATCATTGATAATGGCATCGCTGTCCACTTACATAAATCCTGTTGAAAACTAGATGAGGACAAAGAAGTCAAATAATCTGGAGTATTTCTGTATGGAGGAATGGTCTCAGATCCCATCCTATGTGTTCTTCCCCCTTATTGAACATTAAAGGAGATGTCCCAGAGCAGTTATCTTGGCAAAGGAATTGTTAATGTTTGTTCTCATCTACGGATATTATTATATTTAGCTCTCAATCAAGGCAAAAGTTAATGAAAAGTATTGGAACCTGACGGGTGCTTCTACTAGGGAATTAAAAAATGTTGTACCTAAAACCCAAACAATGATTCCCCAAGAAAAATAAAGAAACTTCTGTAACCCTTTCTTTGGGAATGTACCTTGCATGTAAGTGATAAAGACCAACCCACTGAGAAACACTACAAGTGTTTTTGCTGTCATCTAGTGGTGAATTTAGATATATGTACCAAGACAAACATGGCTACCTAGTGTTTTGGTTTTATGTTTTGCTGCCACCTAGCAAACATTTTCCAAATGTTTTCATTTATTCTCACTACTTACCCAAATCTGCTGTATTCAAGACAAAATCTGAATTTATTTTGTGTATTTTAATTTTCATGTATTTTAATATATTGAATAGATTTTGTTGATAACTGCTTTCCACCAATACTACAGTTTTTTCCATTTCCCACTTTGGTCGTTTTGTTCTAATCTTTGTGCTCAGTTATTTTCTAAAACTAAGTATGCTGCTTGCTATGTGTAGCAAAGTAAGGTGCGCTTACTACTGCTGGATTGTATAGTTGTTCCAGTAAGCTGTCTCAAGATGAAAATGCAGTAACTCAAGTTGTCCCTGTACTCATAACTTACACAGATACAGGAATAAAAAAAATAATGAAGACCATACCTTGGAATGTTCTAATGCAGGTGTTTGAGTAGCAAGTACCCGCTTTCACACATTTTAATGCCACATTGACACCAACATTTATTTCCAATAGAAGTGTTCCTTAATGCTCCAGCCCACATTTAAAGTGATCAGCAATAACATTATGACCACTGACAGGTGAAGTGAATAACATTGATAATCTCGTTATCATGGCACCTGTCAGCGGATTTGATATATTATGCAGCAAGTAGACATTCTGTCCCCAAAGTTGATGTGAAAGATGTAAGAAAAATGGGCAAGCATTTGGATCTGAGCGACTTTGAGAAGGGCCAAATTGTGATGGCTAGACAACTGTGTCAGAGCATCTCCAAAATTGCAGACCTTATGGGGTGTTCCCGGTCTGCAGTAGTTAGTACCTATCAAAAGTGATCCAAGGAAGGAAAAGCGGCGAACTGGCAACAGGGTATTTTGGGCCGCCAAGGCTTCTTGATGCATGTGGAGAGCGATGGCTGGCCCGTGTGGTCCAGTCCAGCAGACAAGCTACTGTAGCTCAAATTGCTGAAAAGGTTAATGCTGGTACTGATAGAAAGGTGTCAGAACACGCTATGCATGGCAGTCTGTTGCGTATGGGGCTGCGTAGCCGCAGACCAGTCAGGGTGCCCATGCTGACCTTTGTCCACTGCCAAAAGCAACAACAATGGGCATGTGAGCATCAGAACTGGACATCAGAGCAATGGAAAGAGGTGGCCTGGTCTGATGAATCACGTTTTCTTTTGAATCACGCGTGTGTTGACCATTGTTGCAGACCATGTGCACCCTTTCATGGCAATGGTATTCCCTGATGGCATTGGCCTCTTTCAGCAGGATAATGTACATTCCCACACAGAAAAAATGGTTCAGGAATGGTGTGAGGAACACCACAACCAGTTCAAGGTGTTTACTTGGCCTCCAAATTCCCCAGATCTCAAAAGGGGTACCTACATAATATTTGGCAGTTGGTCATAATGATATGGCTGATCGAGTTCTTTACAAGGCTAGCTACTGATTAAAATATATAGTGTGGTCCAAAAGTTTTTGATTGAGACCATTTTCAAATTTATTTTGGCTATTGTGAAAGAAAATGATATTGGTCTTGTGTTCAAAGTTCTCTAAAGGTTTAACATTTTTACATGTGCATGTTGATAATCAAAATACGGCCACCTAGTATGACCACATTCCAAGTAATTAAAGAATCTAGGTATGACAGGTGTCTTTGTAAGTTCTTCACTGGCCATGCCCCCTACTCATATTACTCACACATTGAACACAGAACTGATGCCAAGTCATTCTCTGGTCAAGCTAAGATCTCTTCAACAGATAAACAGAGAACCCTCTGGTGTGTTAATTACACATTTACCTAGGTCACAGCAAACTAAATGAAACCACTATAGAAATGAATATAAATACATAACTGCCAATGTAATAACATCCGTTTAAAATATTTATTACACTCTGTACTCACACACTGCACGCTTTGAATTAACATGTAATTTATTTTGGTTGTGTTGCAGACTATTTTAAGCCCAGTTGAAATCAATGGTTTGCAATGGTTTACTGGCTACACATCTATTCCCTCCAGACTAACTGCTCGAACAAAGGACCTAGACTCCTCTGAATTATTGAAGCCAGTTTATCATCAAGAGGGCTGAGTACAGGACTGACCCTGTAAGACTTAGGAGTTACAGGTTGTAGATATGTCTGCGAGCCAATTAAATCTGCATGCTGGGAAATCTAATAAACATACAAGATACTCTCAAAACTATCCTTTTGATATTTTAATCTATCAGAGAAAAATTTTACTCAGGAAAAATAATACTATTTTAAATCTTGGAAAATAATATAATAAGAATAATATTGTAATTTTGGTTTTACAATCTCATATGGTAACATCTTATTGGTAGTTATAAGATGTATCAACTGAATACATGATTATTGAATTTCATAAATTCCCACTGACCCACCGAATTCTGGAAAATATTTTTGAAGAGGATAGTGATTCCACATTGTTAAGAAAAGAAACGACAGACATCAAGGTTATTTGATCTATGTCTCCACCACGCCTCTAGATGGAAGCAGTAACCGGGTAAGAGGCTTGTTTCTGCCTGCAAGGTACGGTTATACAGGATTTTTGCTCACAGGTATTGGCATCAGGTCTCTGCCTAAAATGTGCTTCACTGCATTGAAATACATTTGCTATGGACTTGCCTGTTTTTTGCATCTTACCACAACTGAATTTGCTATTAGCAGCTTTTGTAGTTTTGCTGGCTCAATAATCTGACATTTCAGATAGAAACTTTGTCTGTATCAACATTTTATTGTATTTTGTATTGTGTATCCAGGCCTCTGCTTAGAATAAGAAACATTCATAATCATGTTTACTTGGTACTAAGTACAATAGGAGCTAAATATGAAATGTAATTTCAGACTGTGGTGTGTGTGGCGGTGAGATGATTTTTTAATCATGTGTGCAATAAAATTATTGTTTATAATAGTTTTCTCTAATTTCAAAATTGATATTTCAGTTTTTGGTTAGGTCTATTCTAAGCCAAATGTCTAGTTTGTATTATCAGGGCACTTCTTTTGTGCATGGCACATCTGCCTCCCATGGTAATTTATTCAAACGTCTCTGTGCTTGAATGTTGGCCGGCCATCAGAATCACAGCAGGATAACGTTCTTTTATCCTGCTCATGTGCTTAACTGCTGTCCAATTACTGACACAAGCTGGATTACTTCTATTGGTCTAAGAAAACCTATAACCCTGTTCTAGTCTTTATGGGGTCATGTTAGAAAAGTGGATTTAAAAACATCTATGTGTGAACAAACTTTTCTTTATATATCTGAGTAGCTATGTACTTTGTTTATTATTGGTCAGTAATTATTTTAGATTTTGAGGTCCTAGACAATAAATGTACATTGAACCTTATTGTTATTTGCCATTTAACCTCTGTTAATATACAATTACACATTTCTACCTGCCCTTTTTGAAATCTGATTGCAGTCGTTTTGTTTGATTAAATTGCTATATCTGAATAGAGTTGTATTGTATTTGGGGTGACAGTAGAGGTTATCACACATAGCCTTTCTGACCTACCTGTATATTCAATGAATAGGCATTAATACTGGACAGTTTCACAGTCAAGCTGGGTTAAAAATGAACAGGCTTCTTGTTTTCAAAGGCATTGCAAACTAAAGAAACTGGGATTCATTTCAGCAGTTAGAAGAGAAAACATGTCATTATTGATTCAAGGAGCTGGAACATTTTCATGTGTGTGTTTAGATGTGGGCACTTGAGACAGATATCACAGGCCAACATTTCTTTAATTTTACCTGTACATTTATTTGTCTGATAAAAAAACAGCATCATCTGTGTCATGGACAATCCCATTTCCAAAAATATTGGGACGCTGCATTGAGTGCAAATAAAAACAGCAATGCAATGATGTGGAAAACATGTAACCCCTTTATTTAATGTAAAATAATACAAAGACAACATATCAAATGTTGAACCAGAGAAATTGTATTGCTTTTCAAATATTTATATATGCCCATATATAATATGCCTTTTACACTTTTCAAAAATGTTGGGACAGGGCATATTTACCACTGTGTTGCATCTCCTCTTCTATCAACAACATACTGTAAACGTTTGGGACCTGAGACCAATTGCTGTAGTTTTTTAAATGAAATGGTTTCTCCTCCTTACTTATAGAATTTTAGCCGCTCAATAGTTCTGGGGCTCCTTTATTGTATTTTTCTTTTCAAAATGCCCCTAATGTTTCCAATGGGTGACATGTCTAGACTGCAAGCAGGCCAGTTTAGCAATCCAGACTCTTTTACTATGGAGCCATGCTGTTGTAACGTGCAGAATGTGGTTTGGCATTGTCTTGCTGAAATAAGCAAGCCCTTCCCTGAAAAATATGTTGTCTGGAGGGCAGCATATATTTCTCTAAAATGTATATATCATGTTCACCATTATTGGTGCCTGTGTGCAGATGTGTAAGTCACCCAGGCCATGTGCACTGAAGCACCTCAAACCATCACAGATGTTGACTTTTGAATTGTGCACATTTAACAAGCTGGAAGCTCCCTTTCCTATTTAGCCTGGAGAATGTGGCATCCCTGATTTGCCCCCAATAAAATCACAATTTGAATTTTTTTGGAACTGGTTCATATCTGTTTTTTTCTTTGCATGGTAGTGTTCACAGACAATGGTTTTCAGAGGTGTTTCTGAGCCCATGCAGTGATGTTCACTACAGTATCATGCCTGGAGAGTTGCCTGGGGGCCTGAAGATCACTACCATCCAATATTGGTTCTCAGGCTTGCGTACAGAGTTTTCTCTGGATTCTGGTAAACCCCTCCCCATCTTTACTTCTGAAAGACTCATCCTCTCTGGGATGTTATTTTTATACCAAATTATATAACTGACCTTTAGCCAATTAAACTAATCCCCCCGGGTTCTTTTTATGTATTACACAACTTTTCCAGTCTTTCATTGGCCCTGTCCCAGCTTTTTTGAAACATGCTGCTGGCATCAAATTCAAAGTGGGTATATATTTTTCAAGGAAAAATAAAGAAATTCTGTTTCAACATTTGATGTTTTCTTTGTACTATTTTTGATTTGTACATCTTTGCATTCTGTTTATATTTCCATTTTACAGAGCATCCCTGTTTTTTGGAAAAGGGGTTGTATATGTTTCATAAATAAACCAAGTGATAGAGAACATTTTAAACATCCTTATTCAGTATTTTTCAAGTAATCTGCTCATCCTCAAGATTATCTCTACCAGTGAGATATTCTCAAAATGGTGTAGGATGCACTTTGACAATCATGTTCTCCCAGTCCCTCTTAAAACGTTAGCGCATTGCTAAACATCCTTTATCATATCATCCAACACAAATCAATTCTATACTGTGTGTTGACATTTAGTGTCTCTTAAAACAATAATATTCATGACAATTCACCAAATACAATCCAGTGGTTTGTAACTTAGATACATTCTGTGTTCTTAAGCACGTCGAGTTTGTATTCATTTGCAAATTCTTTGCATAATGTAATATATCATTTGAAGTGGATGTGTTGCAACTTTGAATGACTTAGTATACACACAGTTGAGACCCGTTTGGGCTGTTGAACACCCCTTAACTACAGGCTGAAATTATACCTGAAGTCTGTAGTGCTTCTATAAAGGAAGACAAAACCATCATTTTTACAATGAGCAAATGTAATGTGCGAGACTGTACTACTTTTGTTGCGATTAAACTGCTGTATATACTGTTGCAACATGGATGCTCCCACGTGCAGATGCTAGGTTGTGGGTGAGGATAAGGGTAGCCTCTTGTCTCTGTGGTATTTCTGGCAACAGTGGGGTGATCATTCTTGAAATGGCTGGATCTAAATAAATCAAAGTTATATCATTGAGTCTTACTGGTTCTTGTGGAGACTTTCATCATCCTTCGTAGGACTTCAAACATGCTTGACTCCATTCTACCCTTCACAGGAAATTCTTCCCCATTCACACACTAGCAGAACCTTCTTTAATTTCGGTCAGAGTACACTTTAACAATGCTGATGGCAGGACAAAAGTAGTTATCTATGCATTTGATGTCTGGATTGGCAATTTTTACAAAGTTAGAGAACAATGATCATTTTAATATACGTGAACAGTTAAACCTGACCACAAATCTCATTCTAAAGCCCGACAGTCAGACCTGAACCATATTCTGCAGCCGTAAGGTAGCCAATCAATCTTTAAAATGTTACCCCTGCCAAAGCAGGAATCGAATATATATATTTTGACCATAAATGATTTGTTTTCATGAGACTGGTTAATAACAGTTTTAAATTATCGGAAGCTTATTATTACTATTCTCTTTGGGGTGGATTTATTCCTCAAATTTCTGTGGCGATAATATCCTCATAGTGTAACACTGAGCTGTGGAAGTCCACGTCGAGTTCTGGACGACTCTCCAGCTCCACTGTGAGCTCCTGCAGGATCCTCTCCAGGTCTTGGTTCTTCTTGTGCATCTGGAGATAGTTAAGCTGAAGCTGTTTCTGGTACTTGATGACTCTATCCTTCTCCCTGTTCCATGTCTGGCGCTCACGCTCAAAGCTGTTTGTGAGCCTCTCCTGTGTATCCTTTTCATTCCTGAGCTCTTCTTTCAGCCTTGCTACCTCTCTCTGGAGGGAGTTAGTGCTCCCTCCAATCTGATCTGACCTCTTCTGGCCCCAGGACTCCAGTTTGGCCTTCTGTTGCTGTCTCTGTTCTTTTGCTATGGCCAGGTCCTTCTTCATTCCCTTAATGTCTGTCTCCAGGATGCCCACCTTTGCTCTTAGAAGATCAGCCTCATTCTTCTTGCGCTGGAGCTCATTTTGGCATACCTGTGGTGGAATAGATGAATTGTGACATTTTTCATTTTGAGTAAGAGATTGCAATGATTAACCTTGTGGGCTTAATTTAAAATCAGTCATCAACATACACAGGCTCCTTGGTTTTAAAGCCTTGGATTTCCAATTTTGTAAAATATATAAAGTGACAGCAGACAGCCTTTTCCTCTTGATAGTTAAAATCTCTCTGAGAAGTAGCCTTATTTACTATTTTCCACTTGGGGATGCTATAGATTACTTTCACCCACTGAATAGGATACACACCAAATGAAAACCATCCAAGCATTTATATATAAAGTATCCATTCATACTTTATTTAAAGCCTATTCAAAATGTACTGTGAAATATGCAATGAATGTCATTTAATAAAATTAAATTCTTGTAGTTCTCGTATATTGTTACAAATGTATTATTCATGTAACACCAGAAAAGGAACCAGGAAAGCCTAGTTCAGCCAGCTGCAATTAAAAGCTATAACTATTGCCCCCCCCCCCCCTCGGACTCAAACCTGGGTTTACCACGTGAGAGGCTGTGTCATTAATCACCAGATCACATGCTACACATTGTCCCCAGTGTCGGTATAGCATCTCAACATCAAATATCGTTGTCACACATTACCATCATGCCAGGATTGAATATTTCGCTAGACACCATTAAGCATTGTGTTAAACTGACTAAGATATCTTATAAAGTTTACCTCCACCAGAAAAATATCATTTAATGTCACAAAAACGTTAGTTTTTCTTTCATTCGTGAATGACATTAATACAATAACGATCGATATAGGTGACGATAACTGACTTTTTCGTCATGTGAAAAGACTAGAATCGTGGAAACCCCTACACTTTTATGGCCCAAGGGGTTTTGATCTAAATTATATTTTCCCAAATAGCATGCACAGATGCGTACTTCGAACTTCCAAAATATATAAGAAATAGTCACATAACTGTAAACAGTTTTAATTTAGGCTTACAATAACGTAGCTACTGAAGGTTGTAGCCAACAAAGTTCTCGTCTATCCTGACCCAAAAAGCATGCATGGATGCATACTTAAAAAGTACACCAGAAATAGTAGCAATATAACCATGAACAGTTTTATGGTCTATTTAACATGGGTCAGTTAGTCAGTGATATTCGCTCTTCATGGCCAGCTCTGCATACATGGTCTGGCAAAAAGAAAGTTTCACTATGAATAATATATTGTATAAACTTTTAGATTCTGCATGCTTTGGACAGTATCCGTATTTTATTACTGAAACATTTGCAACAACAGATTTTTATGGATTGGGTCATCTGGACAATTATTTTAATTATAGATAGTAGTTATTCCTCAATACCCGACACAGAGACACTTTTGGAGAAGCAAATATTGAATCCTTGATTATTTGTTTGATAAACTCCACGCAGTTTTGCTAAATTAAGGATTTGATTGGCTTAAATAGTTCGCCTCGTAATTGTTATATTTTTTTGTTAATTTGCTAATTTTGCATTGGTGGGGGAAAAAAAAAAGATTCAGTGCATGTCATGTCGGTTCCTCTCCTTCCGTGCCAGCGATCGAAGTACACCAGTCTCCAACGATCGAACTCACTTTCAGTTGGAAGGACATGGGCCGGCTGAACGGAGGACTAAGCAATACGATTACATAAAAATAAAGCAAGATACGTAAGGAACAACGTTACGCAGACAAGAAACACGGTTCCTTAAAGTGATAGTTCGATCTAGATTCATATTTGGGTGAAATAACGGTTACCCCGAGTTGTTCATGAAGCCCTATGGAGCCATTCATCAAAACAATCCGTTATTCACGACAAGCCATTATTCACGACGTTAATTCACGATAAGACAATATCTGTCCTTGCCTGGATTTGGCATTATTAGCACCGTTTTCAGTTGCTACATGTACATGTTTGACTCATGAACCTCACTGCTGCTATTCTGCACTGCATTACATCCCACTTGAAATATACATTACACTTAATAATTTAAAAACGTATTTGACTCCGACACTGCTTTGCAAAGTCTGATAAGAACATTTGCAGTTGTTACATGTCTACCTCAGGATCCTCACTGCTGTTATCCCTGCATTTCAGTTGCACATGCACCTTCAATTTGCCTTCATTGCAAATTTGTTTGAATCCCAAGCTGCATTGGAGGCAGAAACTTACTAAAAAGTTAGACTGCATGCTGACCAAACAGCTGTCGGAATTTGGTGATTTCAAACTGACACTGTCAAAACTATTTACTGTAGCCAGCACACACCGCCTCTGTTATTCTGCAATTATGACACCGTTGTTCCAGGTGGTCAATTAAGTCGAAACTAAAAAAAACGTGGATTGATACCGCTGTGAACAAAACAGACAGTTAAAAATAGAAAGTATCAATTCTGTAAAAAATTGATTCATATAGTGAAATTGAAAACAATATTTTGAGGAATACTACATTGACAGGTTTTTTGAGATATAAAAAAAACCTCACTGTATGTTTCCGCTTGCAATGCAGCTTTTGTAGCTCAGGATGCACAGATTAAATTCATGAATATAGACGATGCTTATCATGCTAATTCCAGGCTGGTACAGAGATGAATAATGGCGTGTTGTGAAAAATGACTCCATGGGCCTTCAACAGCAACAACGTAAGTGTTATTTTACCCTAATATGAATCTAGGTCAAATTATTTCTTAAAATGGGGACATTGAGTAGGAACACAGGAGAGGGCAATAACAACACACAGGTGTCCGTGCTCCAGTGATGGTGAGAGGGCGTTCGATTTCACTCGCATAGAAAAGGGTCAAACTGCAGCCAGTGCACCGTGGGCTGGTAGGCAGGACTGTGAGGCTTTTGAAAGGGACTTAGAACTGCTGTTGAATCAAATGTCGTTTGCTACTCATCTAATTAACTCTTTCGCTATTTTCAAGTAATTAGTTTAATAAACAATATACAAAATATCACACATACATTTGGTGTCTGTTTTTAAAGCACAATCGAGAATTGTTAAATATCCATAAATACTTCCAAAATCTGCCTTTAGTATTCTGCAGATTATTAAATTACCTTCAGGTATAGCAAAATATTTCAGAATATTTTTCTTAAAAATCTGAAAATACTATAATTTGTTTTGTAGATTTGTAGGCTTTTGCTTTGTATTTTTCAAATGTTCTGTACATTTACCCCTACATTTAAAAAAAAATATATAAAAAAATATATCTTTCTGTCTGTACACTTAGGTCAGGTATTTCCCTCTGAAGGGATCCACGTTCTTATTACTTCTCATATCCACTAGTTCTTCTGTGTTCATGACATTTCAAATCTGCTATGGAAATGGTTTGATTATTTATGATTTCATTGTTAATTTCCTTGCAAGTTAAAGATGAACTCAGTCAATTCCGCCGTCTGTTTTGTCAGTGCAAAGTTTTAAACACTGAATGTAGTTTGAAGTATTTTGGAGCAGTTTTCCACATGCAATGCAGCTTTGCGATATGGGTAGCTATGGTTTCCATTCATGAATGTGTACGATGCTAATAACGCTAATTACTGACTGAGACCGAACTGAATAATGGATTGTTTTAAAAAATGACTCTGTGTGCCTTATGGACAAACTGGGGGTAAGTGGAATGTCACCAAAATATGATTTTTGGCCTAATCGAGATTTAGTACCTCAACATCTACACTGCGGGTGCGTATCTTGTCCTCCAGTACTTCTTTCTTCTGCTCCAGTGCCTCCATTTTTGCCCTGGTCTCCTTCAGCAATGCCTTGAGGCTCACAATGTCATTCAGCTTATGAGTGACATCTGCCTGAGAGTCCCTGAGCTGTTGCTTTAGCAGGGAGATCTCTCCAATCTTTTGACATACCTAGATATGAATGGGAAGAGACAAAACAGTATTGAATTAGTGGCTGCTTTCGTCATAGAACTTAGATACGCCCTTGGCTGCACAAACGCTTTACAATGGATTCAGCAGCTACAACTCATTTCTGCTTGTTACTTGACCAGCAAATATGTACTTTGGGCCCTGGCTACAACCTACAACCTGGACATTGAGTCTGTCATGTTAAAAATTTGAATTACAACTTTGCTGGCCAGGATCATGACACGTGCGGGGCACTCACCTCCCACTGGGCCTCCTCTAAGGTGGGCTCTAGTTGGGTCTTCTCTGTCTCAAATGAATTCAATTTGACCTCTGTCAGCTCCTTTTCCTGAGTCATCCGAGCCAGCTCATCCTGAAGCCTCTGCTTGTCTTGCTGCAGCTGGCTGACCTGCAGTTGCAAGGCCTGGTGGTTTTTCACGGCCCTCTGCGAGACCTGCCTGAGCTTGGTGGAGCACCGCAGCTTCAGGCCCTCCATCTCCTCAACACAATACCGCTGTCTGTCTTCAAACAGGTTGCATGTGTCCACTTCTTTTTCCTCAAAGCTCACCTGCAGCTCCTGCAGCTCTGATTCTCTCTCCAGCAGCCTCTGCTCCAGCAGCTCAATGAGGGACTCGTCTGGGGAGATGGGTGAGCGGTTGCAGCCCCCCATCTCCTCCAACCGAGGGCTGGGCGGCTGAGGTGAAGGGAGGGAGACAGCGTCCCTGTTGGCCTTCCCTGCGTCGCCATTACTCAGAGCCACGGCCCTGACACTGGCACTAATGCCCTTCCCATTGGTCCCCGTAGACAGGAGGGGCTGAAAGGGGTGAGTCATGCAATGGGCTGAGACTCCTGCATTTTGAGTCAGTGGGCCTGTGGATGCAACTATGCTCTCACTGGTGCTGTGACTAGGCAGGCTGGACATTGAGTCCTGCCCGGAGTCTGAGAGGGTGCTTGAAAAGGTATCCTGCCTGGGCCCCAGCGAGTCTCTGTTCATCTCCGGGAGACTGAAGTGGGTATGCTCGTTACGAGCCTCTGCGGAAGAGGTGCTCCTGGGGATGACTGGTTTGAAAGCCGTGGGCCGGATCAAAGCCTTCTCGATGTTCTGTAGGCGGAGGAATGAGGTCAATTTAATTTGTTCGGAAAACATATCAGAGATTTTTGTTTTAAACTTTCATTTTACAGAGAAGATCAACAGAGATGATCGTTTATAGAAATAATACTGCCAAATAATCATTTGCAATTCAGTGCTGAAGAGAAAATACTCTTATAACCACCCAGAACTTGGAGATTGTACATGTAAATGTCAAATGCAGGAATGTACAGGATAAGTGAAATTGGCATGAATGATATACTATGACATGTGCTTGAACTTATTGCGTACTTATGTCCCATCTGTCTGGAAATACCACCAGTTATACTCCTCCTCCTCCTCCTGTCTGAGTTGAGATGAATAGCCCTACACTCTAATATGAATAATGTACAATGCTGTTAAAGTGTGAGAGGTAAGCTTGTGGACTCAGCATTCCTGTCCTGTGACTTCATGCCTGGGGCATAAAGGTATTTTCAGAGTGTAGGTTTTGTACAAGAACCTCAGCAATGACCTCTTACAAATATTTACTGGGATTTTAATGACGAAAATATAAAATACTGTGTAACTTATGATGCTTTCACTAGCATTAAATCACAAGATTGTTTAGGTTTATTTTATACCATTTGAGTTTTTTCAATAATTAGTGTATAGCCTGAATATGTTTACAGTTAAACTGCTAATCTCTTGGACAGTCAGTCCTTACCCAGCCACATATTAGTGTGGTGATATGCAGTTATGAAAATCCAAAGTCAAACGAAGATTGATCGATCAACCGACTTAATTGGGTCAATGATTAATTGCTACATGATGTGCTTGTCTGGTCTTGTAAGAAGTTGTGCCTGAAGTTGACCTACTGGTTAATATTCCCACACCGTAGTAAAGCAAGAGAAAAGCTCACCTTCTTCAGTTTCCCGGACATGGGCAAAAGATTGTGTGTCACTCTAGTATCTGCTTCCATATTATTAGAATCTCCTACATGGTCCTCTCCCCAGTGTGGAGTCGTCTGCGGCTTGTGGTTCACCTTTATGTAAAAAAAGTCCTCACTCTTGCCGACTGGAGAGATGACCTTTGCTGTGTGGTTGGAGGACCCGTGTGCGAAGCTATATTTTAGTAATCCCTCCAGACTCCGGCCTGTTTTCCGCTTATGGCCTGCTTTCTTTAGTTTGTACTCTGTGGCCTGACAGTGCTTGTTGTGGAGACTGTGACCCGAGATGAGGCTGCTGACGCTTCCCATGGTCCCTTGGCTTAAGTAAGGGCAGAAAGGATGTAGTGGCAGTGTTGCCGGCTGCTAATGCAAAGCGACTGGGAGGGGGCCGTCGACTCATGACCCCAGAACGATATTGTCCGTGTTTCCATCTGAAGGGAAGAAATGAGAAGACATTAACACATTTTCATACTTGTTTTATACGTGTACATTTTGAGGATGTAACTTTGCCTTGATTTTGTGCAACAACCAAAACGTAGACTAGAGCTGGAGGATAGGGTGAAAAAAAGTTGGCTAATTTTACGAATTCATTTTAATTTAGGTGGTTTTAAGAGGGGACTCTTTGTTCGCTGTGCACAATACCAAATTGGGACAAAACTAATCATGAATTAAGTCAGTTCATGAAGGTTGAATTTATTTATCCATTATTCTAATTAGAATTATAAAAATGTCAGTGTTTCCCAACACCATCCCTACTTTACTGTAGACATTAGCCCCCATTACAATCCCAGCCCTACTGTACTGTAGACATTATCCCCCTCTCCCCATCCCAGCCCTACTCTACTGTAGACATTATCCCCCTCTCCCCATCTCAGTCCTACTGTACTGTAGGCATTATCCCCCTCTCAGTCCTACTGTACTGTAGACATTATCCCCTTCTCCCAAACCCTGTCCTACTGCACTGTAGACATTATCCCCCCCTCCCAATCCCAGCTCTACTGTACTGTAGACATGATCCCGGTCTCCCCATCCCATTCCTACTGTACTGTAGACATTATCCCCTTCTCCCAATCCCAGCCCTAATGCACTGTAGACATTATCCCCCTCTCCCTATCTCAGGCCTACTGTACTGTAGACATAACCCTCTCTCATCATCCATGCCCTACTGAACTGTAGACATTATCTCCCCCTCACCATCCCAGTCCAACTGTACTGTAAACATTATCCCCATCACCATCTCAGCCCTACTGTACTGTAGACATTATCCCCCATCACCATCCCAGCCCTACTGTAATGTAGACATCCCCATCACCATCCCAGCCCTACTGTAATGTAGACATCCCCATCACCATCTCAGCCCTACTGTACTGTTGAGATATCCCCCTATCACCATCTTAGCGCTACTGTGCTGTAGAAATTATCCCCCTATAATCATCTAAGCCCTACTGTACTGTAGACATTATCCTCCTGTCATTATCCTATCCCTGCCCTGGTAGATGCAAGGTCCCAGATGTTACTTACCATCTGTGACACTCTAGGGAACAGACCGGTGCCCTTTCAGTTCTCACTACTTCCTAAGTAGCTGTAGTCTCCTAAGTGAATGATATTGTACTTGGCCTCCCCTACCACCTGGTGTCCTTTTTTAAGCATTATGTCCACAGGAACAAAAGCATTGTGCAACAAGCAAACTAAAATAGTCACATTTAGTAGTACATAGCTGACAGTTAATCTGATGTAAATCATTGTATCCACGGCGTGGCTGGCCTGAAAAACACTTTAGTTACTAATGTTCTTTATGTTTATTATACAATGTAAGTGTAGTAAAAATATCTAACAAATAAGCAGTGTTGCAGTGTTTGTCTCTGGAGAAGATGAAAATACAAAACATGCAGCAAGTAATAAAACCTTTGCTTATCTTTTCTTAGACAGTTCAATAATTACAGCTATGGGTGCCAAGACATAAATCGCAGTGGACAAAACAGAGTACAGCCACTTGCTCACTATCCAACACAGGATGTTATATATATATTTATATAAGCTTTCTGAAAGAGAAAAATAAATCAGCATGTTTTTACTGTTTGGCATGGTTCATTGATATTGTCCTTAATCTAATATTACAGTTTAATAATGTCATTGTTTTGGTTGGTTCCTTTTTAACATTGCAAATAACAATAACAATGTAAACAATCTTTGACATCATCTTTTTCCCCTCCCCCACACACAGTCTTGTTCTTTTTCTCTCACAGTCCCTCTTATCCAATTGTAAAATTCAACACCAGAATGAATCACAACACTGTAAATGTTCACATTGACTTACTGCCACGACAAAGCATCAAAGTAGTTTAGCAGCAATCCCTCCAGTCCTGGAAATACCACGAAGCTGTGTGTGCATATCAGCCTTGTGTCCCTGAATGAACCAGTCATGCAGTGAAAACATCACTACTATCACAAACCAAAAGGGTACCGTTCTGAGGGCGTGGGTCTTTATTTGCTCTATTCAGAGTCTGCCCGGCTTTGCATAACTGACATGTAAATTCAGCTAGGCGGGAGATGGGACCGTGGAAGCCCCCTGAGGGAAGGGGTGTACAATGTGTTCCTTTTACGGCACACGCCGCTAAAGTGATTAACTCCTTTTCCTCACAATGGATCCTTCACGCCCCCAAACCCCCTCTGCCCCCTTTCTTTCCATCGACTGTGTAATAACAGTCCCTCCCCTCCCTGTTCACACTGCCCCGCACCCACTCGAACAAACACCTCGCTGGCAGGAGAGAAGGAACCCCTCGCTTTCTTTGTCTGCTGAAGTGTGCCAGTCTTTGTGTGAACTCTTGTCTGGCAGTTGATTCATTCCTGCTAAACGGCAAGCACCATATTTTAGAGTTAAATAAATAGCTACATGTTTGAATAAGAGTCGTTGGTGCAGGTGTACTTATTTACTACTAAGGGCTTTGACTGACTGTCGTTACTCATGGTTGCCAAGCTACTGTAATTTACCAAACGTTACTGGAATCTTAAGTGCATCACATAACAATTTTAACTTTGGCATTGTATACATGAAGACCTTTATAAATTACCTTCATTTATTTTTGTGAATGAACCTTATACAATTACATAAAAGAGAATGAAGGGATACTATATATTGTACATGAAGGGCCAGTAGTGGCAAAGAAGATATAGTCATCTCTAAAGGTAACATATATTTGAACATTGAGCGATTCATTCATCCATTTTGAATCATCATCATCCATTACAAGTCAAGTTGGTGAGGCAGAAAGAATAGGAATACTGGAATGCGCCTGTTGCAACCTTACTAAATGAGTTTAAGCTCAGCCATTTTCCGTAGATGGTGCTGTTTCACTTATTTTTTGTGGATCATCAGAATAATCTATTTAATGGTTAAAAGATGGACAATCATTGATATTAAGTACTATCACCATTGTGAGGCCCTCAGTAACTGCACATGCATTTGGGGCTTGTAAGGTTTCTGGGGCTGTCATCTTTTTGGGTGATTCAGCATGTGTTCAGTGGGGGGAGGAGGGTTGGTGCATGTGCGACCCCCAGCTGATCTGCATGACACTAAAGCCTGCAACACACTGGACCAGCTGACACCCGGCACCCATCCATGGTAATGAACACAGAAAAGTCTGAGCCTCTTGGGTGAAACCCTGGCGTACAGCCCCTTTGGAGAAGTGACACCCAGTGACATGCGTAGCCAATCCATCACGTCACAGAGGCGATAGCAGGCCTATAAACGAACATGATTTACACTTGCCACACAATGTTGCTGCTCTGCTCTACTGTATCTCTTCCACAGAGCCAGGTGGCAGATCATTTACACTGGCTTCCACAAAGTGGGCAGTACGTAGCAACATTTTGCAAAATCCAGTCCCTATTTTTTTTTTTATTGTTGTATTTATGTTATCATCACAGGAGTAATGATACATCATACTTTTTTTTTTTTTGCAATACATTAAATACACTTCACAATGTTCGTCAAAACACAATTCACTACACCCATTTCTACTGACAAACAGATGTCTGGTTAAAGAGATATGAAATGTCACAATACAAACTAATTATTCTCACAATATCTTTTAAGTTGAGAATGACATTTTTTAGTTATTAGTAGTTAGTTATTAGTAATGTAATTTATTGAAAATTTGATTCTGTGGTCTAGGGAGACCCAGTGGTCTAATCAGCAATGTTCTGTTTAGGCAGAAATCACTCTGTCTTTCCCAACTGTGTTTTCTTCTGAACCATAAAATGCCTGGAAATATGTAATTTATATCCTGTAGGAAAATGCCAGACTGCATATAGAGAGAAGTGTGTGTGCCCATTTGGCGTGGGCGTGACAGCAAAAGCATTTCCAGTGGGTGATGAGGTGAATAATTGCAAAAGCAGTCCCCATCTATCTCTCCGTCAGCAGCCTGCCAAGGACCCCTTCACATCACTGGACATGGTCTCTTGTTCATTGTGTGACCACATTGAAAGTATGAGTCATCTTATTTCAAATGAGACTGTACTCGGAGTGATGTGGGAGGAACAGGCAAGCATCTATCTGTCACTATCCCTATTAAGTACCTCGCCTTCAGTCCATCCAGGCTATGAATGCCCTGTGTTATGTCTCCTCCTTAGAGCATACAATGGGAGCTAATTGGATAATCCACTCAGTGCATTAGTCCGGAGGCTCTGCAAATGATCCTTGAGCACTGGAGAGTAAATTGCACACCCTCGTTACTACTGTCACCAAGGGAAGAGGGAGTTTGTGTCTATTCCTCTGTGTGAGTGAGTGAGTGAGTGAGTGAGTGAGTTTGCAGGCAAAATGTCAGCTACAGTATATGCTTAAATGTAGTTTTTACATTTTGTTGCTTTTGGGTGTTTTGCAGGCTACCCTGAATGTCTGGCAATCAATACTTTTGAAGGGTGGAGGAAACAGGCTTTGTGTGGATGGGGGCAAGGTTAAATGGTTGGAGTGTAGTGAACATTTATTCAGTGAGATAGACTCAGCCGAGGCAGTTTTAATGGAAGCCTCTCTCTGACATTAGAATGCTTGCCTCAAGCAATTTGACCCTTCAAATGAGATATTAGGCTGACAAACAATCAACTTTTACTTTGAAAAGGAGATGTTGCATGCTATTTCCATTATAAAAAGCATTTACATAAGCCTGGCAGCTGGGCTCCATGCAAGGAGGAACATGTCTTTAAATGAATGCAAAGGATACTCTTTTTAATGACCAGGCGGAACAAATGATGTTTGTGAGTGCATCATGCTTAATGAGGATTATTTTCCCCATTATTGAGCCAATGATAATTTCCCCGTTATTCCCCTGTTATCCACATTCTACATCGATTACTGTTCTCTGATGGCTGAACACTTTAAGTTCCTGATCTTTGAAATGCCTGGAATCTTTCCAAAAAACATTTCATAGAGTTGTGTATATTGTCCATTAGATGCAACAGATCAGCAGGTTCCACGTTCATATGAAATATTTACTTTGGCGTTTAGCCACATCAGAACCCCCCAAAAAGATGTATGACGGTAAAGTATATGGCCTTTTTTATTTGCATTTTAACCATGGTCCATGGCCAATTTGATCTGTACAATTATTTTAGATTGGTTTACAGGAAACTACATTAGTTGTCTTGGAAAGGCATTTTGAGTAAAATATCTGTAATCCCATAGTATCCTCCTTCAATAATGTATGCTACCATACACCAAAAGGACTACATAGTGTGTTGTACATGCATGAAGGGCTGACTACATAGTGTGTTGTACATGCGTGAAGGGGTGACTACATAGTGTGTTGTACATGCATTGAGGGCTGACTACATAGTGTGTTGTACATGCGTGAAGGGGTGACTACATAGTGTGTTGTACATGCATGAAGGGCTGACTACATAGTGTGTTGTACATGCGTGAAGGGGTGACTACATAGTGTGTTGTACATGCATGAAGGGGTGACTACATAATGTGTTGTACATGCATGAAGGGCTGACTACGTAGTGTGTTGTACATGCGTGAAGGGGTGACTACGTAGTGTGTTGTACATGCGTGAAGGGGTGACTACATAGTGTGTTGTACATGCGTGAAGGGGTGAGTACATAGTGTGTTGTACATGCGTGAAGGGGTGACTACATAGTATGTTGTACATGCGTGAAGGGGTGACTACATAGTATGTTGTACATGCATGAAGGGGTGACTACATAGTGTGTTGTACATGCATGAAGGGGTGACTACATAGTGTGTTGTACATGCATGAAGGGGTGACTACATAATGTGTTGTACATGCATGAAGGGGTGACTACATAGTGTGTCGTATGTCACCATTGAAAAGGCACACATCAGATCATTAGCTATAGCAACTCAACAAGTAGTATTCTTCTGGTTTTATCTAGTTGTACCTATGATATTGTACCTTGCCTTGCTGGCTTTATAGATAATCAAGCCTCTAATGACATGTTGTGGCCTCTAATAACTCCATATACTATGTTGTAAGAAACAACCATCACACCCATCTTGCACAAGCAGCATTTTAAGTTGGATGTGAACCTATCTACTGTACTTCCAGGACTAAAAAGCTTTTTCTCAAATTCACATGCATACAGTACTTCACGTGATGAAACCAGGAAATCTTGGTCTATGTGGGTGTGTAGCATGATAGAGCATTGTAACATGCTGGATACAAAGCGATACATTGTTTGTTAAGATAATACACTGGCTTGAACTCAAGGACTTGAATCAGGAAGAAAAACATGTTAGGGATTGTAAACAGAATCAGTCTTGAAATCTGAAACAGACAGAAATGACACACACATACGCTCACGCACACGCACGCACACGCACACACACACACACACACACACACACACACACACACACACACACAGTAGCAGTGTCTTAGCAGGACTAATGTGACATGTCTAGGACTGCCAGTAAGGGTCGTTAAATTCTCTTCTCTCTTCTAACGTGGTGAGGCTGCTATTTGGCTAAAACTCAACATCCAGGTTGTGGTTTTAAGATATACTGAAGCTTTTAACTTAAAATTAGTAATGGATTGTGCAGCTGGCATTAAGGACATACTTTTATATACTAGGGATCAATGTATACATCATATTTGGGGATGAGGAACCAATGTTTCCACATTCATTGTGCAGAGACTATATCTATAGCAGTACTACATTAGCACATTTGAACACAGCCTCACATGCTGTATTTGGGTATCTAGGTCAGTTATTTTGAGAGCTTCTCTAACAGGTTATGACAGTTTTAATGGTTATTCAGAATAGACTGCTGATGGAATAAAGAAAGACAGTTTTGTGCTGCTCTCCAAAGCATGTTTCTCTACACCCACACATGTTTATGTATCCCGTCTCGTTCCCTGCAGTGAGCTGCACTATTTTGGCTGCCTGAACATGTTTGTTCAGGTGCCCTGGTTATCCAATGTGTTATCTTGTCACCAACCCTAAACCTGCCTGCAGGTTTCAACACCTAATGTACAAAAACGTTGCGACATTTACAGGTTTTGACAGTTCATGCTTGTTACAACCTGGCCTCGCAGCATTTAGTAGCATTCTAGATATCCAAAACACTCCCTTTTCTATGCCCATATCAGCCACACTTACTTATAAATTCCTTGGAAATTGACAGTTGGAGCTAAAAATCTACTTGCATATGTTCCATCTGCATATGATGTCCCTGGAACAAGGGCCTGGTTTTGGTGTTGCTCTAGGATTTCCACAAGCTGAATGGAAAATCCATCTTAATTAAATGTGTTCAGTTTGCAGTAACTGGAATCCAAAGGAAAATGGTTCAGAGACCTGCAAGTGTTACATTACATTAGACTAAATTCTGAAATATATATATTTGTCAAAATTCTGTGTCACGATTATTGTCTAAGGCATGTCAAAAATTTAAAGAATAATAAACTCGATTGTAAAACACAAGTTAGTTATTAGGGTATTGTGGAAGCTAATTAATTTAATTAAAACACATTAAAACATATTTTGGAATTACATTGTTGTCTCTCCATTTATTTTAACTTACAAACTTGAGAGTCAGAGTCCGGGTCTTAACTCACTTACCACCACAACCATCATCCTATTTCATTCACCATTGCCCCTAATGGTTATACCAAACCACATAGATCAGGCCATGCTTGCTCGGCCTAGCTAAATTAACTGATAAAAACTGAAACCCCATCATTAAAAAGTGGAGGCAAGATCACCACCAGGATATTGCAAAGACCAGGATGTCCCTCCAAGATTGATGTCAAGGCAATGAGAAATCTCATCAAGGAAGCTGCCAAGAAGTCAACAGTAACTGTAAAGGAGCTACAGGAATTTCTGTCAGGAACTTGGCACTCCATTATGCTAATACAACCAATGTGTGTGTGTGTATTCTCCTCAAGTCAGAATTATGTGGTATGGTTGGAATACAGCAAGACGAACAGACAAGCTTATGTACATTTTGTTAGCAGATACATTGTCTCATTATACCAGTATACCAGTCTCCAGTGAGACTGTAACAATGTGTGCAGTTGGGAATCCAATGCATGTATCTGACTATCACTCAACTGCCTCCCTGGACCTGGAAAGCACCACGTGTCCTTGATCTACTCATTTTGCTATTTATTCAGCACAGATCCTGTTTCTGTGTACTTAAACATGTCCCTCAGACATGTTTATTGTGGCCAGATGCACGACTGTGTCTGTCTTAAGTTATCCTGATATCACAGTTGGGATCTTACCCATCATTGGCTATCCAACTCTCTTCACTAGCCACACTTCAGATCTCATATAGGGTAGGATTGGGGGATGTAATATATGTCACGAGTGTTTCTCTAGCAGCCTGTAGCACAAGGCGGTTTTATCATGAGTTATAATAAAATATTGCACCACCCACATGCCAGTGTCGGAAGTCCGCCCAGAACACCGGCCAAAGCAGCCACAGGGCTAGGAACATTTTGGCCTGCAACAAAACATGTTGCTCATTCAGACACAATTACACAATAAAATATGGATCTTCCCAAGACCACCAGTGGAATCTCTATGGGAGTCCTCCATAAATTATATTCACATAAACAGATTTACATGTACGTTATAACAAAACACTGTAACTGTAATCTGTTACATTACTAAAATATTGTAATCAGATTACAGCTATGTACTTTTCGCAAAACATCGTATTACTTTGGATTACTTCCATTAAAAAAGAATAGGTGTGTGAAACAATTATGACACGTTGCATGTTGGATTTTTTTGTAATGTTTTAAAAACATTGTTATTTGAAACAAAATAACAGTGGGTCGCCTCAGTTTTCGGTGTCATCATTATGTGCGCCAAGGTGGGCACGCACAACCAGATTAGTGACCGATGAAGTGGTAGTTAAATTTTCTCAGATTTTGCTTGGTTGGATAGCTGGTAAAAACACACTAGGCATATAGCTACGATAATATTAGCCGACCCATATAAAATGTGATTTAGCTATCTACTCAACGAGTATTTCTCACAACAATAATAGGCCTACCTCGTGTTATATATTTTTCACATTTATTAGGTTTATTTGTCAAATTCTACAAAACAACACAGCCAGGGAGGGTTGCACTGAACAACTCAGACAAGAATTGTTTAGAATATTAGGCAACTCTTTGTTAGATAGCTGTAACATGGTGGTGTTGACTTCAAGTTAAAACATTACATGGAATATTTGAGGAGAAAATGTGTGTTAGGAAGCACTCTGCCAAAGGATGATGATTTGCATTTGACGCAGCCACCTGAACTCCGTCTTACGGCCATGTTATCCTGCTTGCTTTGCATCTCAGGACATTTTAGGGATGTAATGGTGATATTCATGCCACTTTTCTAGAGAGCTGAATTTATTGGCAAAATGTACACTAAACAAGCAATTTTAAGTGATTAAGGCACCAAACACCATGTGCAACTGAGCCTGGTGACACCTATAGTATAACTGGAAAACATTTTTTTTTTCAAAAGATTATGTCAAAGTGAATATAAATATTATATCAGATTGACAATAACACGCAATTATTTTTAAAAACATTTAAGTTTAGGATTCATTGACTATAACATGTTTAATAGCATAATGTTTGACACAATGCAACAGGGCTAAAAGTGTTTTGTGTCAGATTTTTGTTTGTACTCAGTTTCTGGTCTATCTCATTGCAATGTCCTACAATAGTCAGCCAGCATTGTTGGATTCCAGTTGCCCTGATACCGTTTTTCCATTGTGGCAATGTCCTGGTGAAACTTGTCACCATGTTAATCACTGACAACATCAACATTTGTTGGGAAGAAATGTGAATGCAGAAAATGTATCTTCAGTGATATGTTGCACTTCATGTTTTTGTATGCTATATGACATTTGTCAATTAGCTTAATGTAATTTGGTGCTCTGTAGTTGCCAAGAAAATTCTAAATGGCACCCTTTTATGTTTCCAGGCAATTGTATCTGGCACCACTAACAGATCTTCGAATCGCTTGTCAGTTGATGACATATCTGATCAGTGGACCAATGAAAATGTTTTCTTTTAATCTTGGCATTAGTTATTCTTGGAAACATCTGTCTCAAATAATGAAAATCTTCATCTTCATTGTTCATCGCTTTCACAAAAGGAGGCAAAAATATATTTGTCGGGTCAACAAGTGGTTCATGTGACAAATGTTTCTATCCTGAAACCAACTTCTTACAGAGTGGCCAGTTCTTTTTACTGATATGTGACTCTTTAACATGACTGTCCCATTCGCGGATGTAACAACCGTACTTGATATATACGAGCAGCATTCCAAGTATCAAAGGCACTACTTTAAGATGTCCACAGATGTTCCAGTTGGACGTGGTGTACTGGATGTGCTTCAACAACACTTCCGTGTTTTCGTATGTTTCTTTCCTGTGTGCATCACAGCCAACAGGTACTAAAGAGTGGACTTTGCCATTGTATAACCAGATAGCCTCGAGGCTTAACACTGATGAATCATTTGACGCCATTCTTTTGGGTCATATAACCCAAAGATGTGAACCACCCATCAATGTAAGTACAGAAAACAAGGTTGTCATCCTGTGCAAAAAAGTTTGTTAAATCATCTTGGCAGATGGCAGCTACAATATTGTTGTATCTGTTGACAGCAAACACCATCCTGGCAGTCTCGAACCCAGCAGTTCTGATTGTGTCCCTGACCAGGTCATTTAATTCTGACTGTGATATTTGATGAGGTTCACCAGACATGCATGAAAATCAGAAAGATTTCAATTAAATGGTAAGTGATAAATGTAAACATGATTTTCTTGATCGGCAGCCCAAAATCTATAAGATACACCCAAAAGTGTCCAAGAAGTAAAATCTTTGTTGACCAGTATATTGGGTCACAGCAGTAAGTGTGTCTATACGCTTGACTGGTCCTGTACATTAAATGCACTATAACAGGGACAACTGGCCTACCAGAAAGCTAGGCTGACAGCCAAGTTACCACCACACCATCTGACTGTCATGGGCCTTTTCTGGCAACAAAAGAATCAACATTCAGCCTCATTTACTGGATTTGCTAAATCATTGCTGATTTCATTAAATAAAAAAATTACTTGTATCAGTATTCCTTCATAGAGAAAAGCACATATGAGGTAGTTATACACAAGACACTGAAATGCATTATTATTATATGATTGCACAGCAATTCACATGAGATGATGTGCATTTAGCTCGAAAGGTCATCAATGATGGTTGTTTTAGTATGCATTGACTGAGAAATATATTTATTTGAAAGTTGCTACAGCCACTGTTTGACAGTTGCAACTGTCACTAAAGTGATGTAACAGCATACCTACATAACCTGTCCGCTTGCTCCAATTTTCAATACATGTATTGACCTAGTTGAGTTAATTTAGGTTAGAGGAGAGAAAATACCAAGTATGAAGCTGTTGGTCCCTGGGTAGGGAAAAACAAAAGCAGATGAAACCTAAAATGAGACTAAAATACCTTACATAAATAAGACAAACATTTCATGAGCATTTGCAGAGTAAAATAATGCAAAAATTGCTCAAATGTGACAATAACAATTTTTTGGTTTAATATGATTGTGATTAAAATCCTCCTTTGGCTCTTTACAGTTCATAGTAAATTTACTGCTTGTATTTATCTGGGCTCAGCCGTTGAAAGTGAGGGTGATGGAGAATCTGCAGCCCCTTTTAAGCCTCATCACTCCAATAAGATTCTGAAAGTCACATTTATCTTTGTAATTTCCACTATTCGGAATACAAATGTGTTTCCTTTGGAACTCACACTGTCGGTTGGTGTGTGCTGCGCTCGCAATACAAGAGTGGTGCTCTCTTGAGTTATCTGTTCATAAGTTGTTGGATAATGGGCTTTGTAAGTCTGAATGGTTATGGGTGTGTTCAGTCAATTTGTTATCTTTAATTGTTCAAAGTTTTGCGTTTGCCTTTGGACACCGTCATTGATGTCTGTCAACATGATGACCAATGTGATGTCAATGAAAAGCAAAGAAGCCGTTTTGAGTTTGAAAAAAATAAACAGAAACACAGCCAAAATCTTAAGGTAGGTATCATTAGAAAATCATCAGAAAGCGGTAAAGCACTGGTTTGTGTCATCTGGGTATCATGGCTGGCAGTGTTTAAGTGGAATAACCATGTTATCTTTGTGCTACAGCAAGTGTAATGGCAATGTTAACAGTTTTTGTCCTAATAATTTTTATATATTTCTTCTTCGCTTCCTATCTGGAAGTTATTGTAAATAACAATGAAAAAAGAATAGAATCCAAAATAACAATAATGCTGTATAATGCCATAATTTCAACAAAACTTCAACGGATGGTAGTATTCAGAGACAGCAGTAAAAAACTGAAACCTCAGTCAGGACCAAGCGGCATGAACTACAGAGAGCTGTTCATTAAGTTGTTTCCATCAATAAGAATGATCTTCTGCATACAGAGGTTACCTACCTGGATTGAGTGCTGTGCAGTCTTTCCAGGTCTGACTGTTCATCTGAAGGATGGCTAGTGCTGTTGTAGCAGCACCGCGGGCACAGTACCTCCTTTACTGTTTATGTATCTTTGTTCTTTGAGCCCGTTTTCATCTCCTCATACTGTGTTCACTACATCCCATCTGCCATGAAGTATGCACTTGTCACCCTCCCACAGAAACACAGACTGTACTCTTTTGCTCGGCCCCTCTTTCTCCCTCTCCTTTACCTTGTTCTTTCCCTATTTAACTCCCTCCCACATTCTCTCAGCTGCTCTTTCTCGCCTTGTTTCACGTCCTCTCACTCTTTCCATCATTCTGTATCTCATGCTATCTCAAAAGCCCATTTCTCCCACTCTGCTTTCTTTATCCCTCCCTCACTCTCGTTTCCCAATGCCTCACTCTCTCTCGCTGTCCCCCCTCCTTGGCACTCACCCCTAGAGGTTCTGCTATCAAACCATAACTCACTCCACTGCTTTTGTATACCCACATACCTGCCCATCAGCCTTATACCTCCACACTCTGTTAAAGCTATTCCTAAGCACAGTGTGTGTATGTATTTCTATCCACAACATCTTCACATGTCAAAATGCAGTACTCCAAATGTACTGTATAATAAGGAAAACACTGCTCTGGAGCTAATGATATGACTCATCCTCTGTGTCTCCCTGGTTTTAGCTTTCAACGTTCTGCTCCTGGGGGTTAAAACTGGGATGTATTCAGACTGGCATTTCTATTGCAAAAACAATTGTTCTGTAAAATATTTCAATGCCATATGAAGCAAACAAATTATGTGGATGGACTTACCTGAATTTCTCGAATGGAAACTTTTACGTTACAAAACATACAGTTTGGCTGACTGAACAAACCCCCACTTCACTGGTTTCTACAGCGTCGTTCAATTATTCAGACAGAGATATTTTGAGAACTAGCCGAGGCTTTAGGCGTAAAAAACAGACTGATAAGTAAACTGTGCAAAAAAGGAATAAAACATTGGATTAAACTAGCTGAACATACATGAGACATACCTGCTGCGAAAATCAATTCTTTCAAAAATTAGGTCAGAGTATACACTAACAATTCACAGAGAAGAGGGGCCATAAATGTTGTAGCAATAGTAGTGTATGGGATGAGTAATAGCTCAAATAATAGCTCAATTGAAAGGGAATCTGGATAAAATGTTTTATCCAAAGCTGTTAGCTATATACATATACGTTGAATTGATAGGCACTTCTTACCTAAACAAATCAGTAGGGTTGAGATCCAGTGACTTTGCTGGCCACTCTATTATAGACCGAATACCAGCTGACTGCTTCTTCCCTAAATAGGTCTTGCATAGTTTGTAGCTGTACTTTGGGTTATTGTCCTGTTGTAGGAGGAAACGGGCTCCAATCAAGCACCGTCCACAGGGTATGGCATGGCGTAGCAAAATGGAGTGATGGCCTTTCTTCTTCAATATCCCTTTTACCCTGTACAAATCTCCCACTTTATCAGCACCAAAGCCCCTCCAGACCATCCCAGACACTAATGTATTTGTCCTCTTGCTCAGTTATGCACCAGGGCCTCGCTCTACTCTTTCCCTTTTGGCAAGAGACCGTTTATGCTGTTCTATGAATGGATGAGTACAAAGCGTTGTACAAGATCTTCAGTTTCGTGACAATTTCTCACATGGAATAGCCTTCATGTCTCAGAACAACAATAGACTGAAGAGTTTCAGAAGAAATTTCGTTGTTTCTAGACATTTTTTTATTGAACCCACAATTGTTGATGCTCCAGATACTCAACTAGTCTAAAGAAGTTAAGTTTGATTGCTTCTTTAATCAGTCCAACAGTTTTCGGCTGTGCTAACCTAATTGCATACTATAATGATGAATTATCCTTTTAAAAGGATAATCTTAGATTAGCAACATAACGTGCCATTGGATGACCGGATGGAGACCGATGGTTTACATCTATACCTATGTAGATATTCCGTTGTTATTCAGCATCTTCAGCTATAATTGTAATTTGCAACATTAGCAATGTCTAAACTGTATCCCACGGATCTATCGGATGCTATTTGAATTGACAAATAATGCTTTGGTTTAAAAAATAAAGACATTTCTAAGTGACCCCAATCTTTTGAGTATTGTACATAAAAAAGAATGATGGTGAAGAGCTCACTCTTTCACCAACATACTGGATTTTGGTTCACAGCCGTTTATGTAACAGGTGAAATGATGATCAGCAGGATGCAGGCCAAAGCTCCTACTGTGATGCTGGATGGTAAATGCATTCTGTGCACGTTTGAAAATGATGGTTCCAGACTCCAACACCCTGCTGTGCCATTTTGTGAATAATTTTCTGTATTCCCTTCTATATAATTATCTGTAATCAAAATCCAAGAAAAAATCCCATGATTTTGGCGTACAAGTACATCTGTCTGCACCAGCGATGCAGCAGCGCTCTATTCTTTACCGAGACCAACCAGAGGTGATGATCTCATTATGTGATATGCTGTGGAGGGTGACTGATAATGATGGGGGGGAATAGCTTCTTGTTTTCAATGTCACTGTTAGTGATGTCATGCAGGCTGTGTTGTGTGGGAGCCTGCTGTGTCACCTGGCACTGAGATTTCAAGGAGGCTTTAGCACTGCATGTGGGTTAGGTGACACAGGTGTCTGAGTGAGTGTGTGTATCTCTTAAACCCTTCAAGCTAGAGACCAACCAAATTTGTTTCACATGGTTTTTGTGATCTCAAATCAAAATTCTTATGTGTTATTTTCTGTGACTGTGATTAATTTGCCTAATTTGCTTATCTATCTTTGATTAAACCCTAGCAGAATCTTTGAAAGAATTCAAGGTAGAGAGACCAAACCAACTTTGTTTCACATGTTTAGACTATCCAAACTCACCTTCTTAAACTTGTATCAACTGTTATTATATTAACCATTAATATGTAATTTCGAAAAGTGGCGTTACTGATAGCTTTAACTATATCTCTTGAACAGCTCGCAACAGAGACCTAACTAACTTTGTTATACATTTCTCTGCTAGCTTTTGTGGCTAGCAGTATCATGATGTCAATCCACTTTTTGAGCACAGACAAGAATAATGGATAATTAGGTTAATGAAATATATGATAAATAAAATTGATAAATAAAATGTATAATAATAGAACTATGCAGTACAGTAGCTAGTGTAATGTATGTGTATTTTATGAAGACATTAACTAGCTATTGATAATACCTAAATGTCTTCCCGCTCAGTATTACTATTGGAACAGGGACGCATTGTACTGCTCTGGAAATCCATACGCCGCAATTATTACTTTTTCCTCATTTTGTTGTTGGTAAAATAGTAAGATATTAGGCTTTGGAAGAAACTTTTCACAGCGATACCGCGAAAAGGAACAACAGACACATCTTTTCTGATTGGCTATCGTCCAAAGCCGGCTAGTGAAGTTTGGCTCAAATTTGCATATTATAGAAGAGACTTCTATTTTCCTGCACCTCACACCACTTTTACACTGCCAGGTATCCCACACTGCCTCACCTATACGGTCACATGACTCCATAGACAATTCATTGGAGGTGAAATTTCAGTAGTCAATTTTCGTCTTTAAAACGTCTACTGGACACAGACATGATTCTGTTTGATCATAGCAATTCCCTTTACCAAAGAGGAATTTTTTTTACCTAAAATCCACATTTCATTACTTAATATTGATATACATACATACATACATACATACATACATACATACGTACATACATACGTACATACATACGTACATACATACGTACATACATACGTACATACATACTGAATTATTGATTTGAAACGTTCCACAGGAAAGGGCTAACCTATTGGCCGTAAAAAGGTACTGCATTCACACTGAAACCCATGAATGATAGTGTACTTCTGAATGTATGCTGTTTCCTGTATCTTTACAATAGTCATTGTAGTTGGAGGTTTGTTTGTAGTTCCCAGGGCTCTCATTAAAATTGGTAACATAATCTCCTACATTTTGAAGGCTATAATATCCGGACATGGTGGGCAGCTGCCCTAACAAGTTAAAGAACCTTCAGTAGCCTGTCGACCTGGTTTTTAATGAACTGTTTTCCTTTCTGCAGCCAAAACGGAATCCTCAGCTGTCTATAAGCTGGTACACCTGGGGCAGGAGTAAGGGTTAGAAAAGATAATATTGACAGACGTTGTCTGCAGACCAAGTGACACAGACAGAGAAAGAAAGCATTGGAGGAAAACGAGGGGGAGAAGAAACGAGGGTATAAGAGTGTGCAGTAGTAGGATTTGGGCCCAGGATTCATTGATTCTCACAACTTTGTCTTTCTGGGCCCAAGGGACACAGCTGTAGGATCATGCATTGGGGCTGTACTTTTTAACTACATAGGTCATTCCTACTATGCAGTACCATTTGGAACTCAACTTTTTTTTCAAAGAAAATGTTATATTTTTTGTATTTATTATATGCTTTCACAAAAAGAGAAGTGTTTTGACATTGGTGAAACTTAAGTCCTACTCAGGTGCTAAAGTCTTAATAAATGTAGGCTGATTGTTCTCATGAGATCATGAGATATACCCACCCTTTCAGGGACAAACATATAACTCTTAGAAAGCATTCAAATTTATTTATATATTCATCTGGATCTACATTTTCAAATTGATCACATGTCCCTTATTCATAGTTTTATCTTCTTCAAATAATTATTGAAGCATAATTATTTAATAAAATGTGTCCTATTGTCAGAACGAGCACTTCATTTGCATGCATTTCTTTCCTAATAAAGGTGAATGTGGTCAACATTTCTTTGTATTTAGTTGCACCATTCAATCTCTATTTGTTATCACAATAATATGCATAAGATCTGACCGTATTGTTCAAATGTGGTTTAATTTTTTTATAAACAATTGTCAGCATGTACATTTATGAGTAGGACATACAGAGTAACAATAATGAAACATAAAAAAAGATTTACGATGAAGTACTTATTTGAACTGTTTTCCCACCTAAAACATGTGATGTTATTGTGGAAAGGGCTTATGAAAGGAGAAATACTACAACCAAATGGGGTGAAAAGTGATGTTATGTAGCTACACACATAACATCTTGAAATGGATTGATAAGATTTTAACTAGTACTACAAAATGAAGAAAGACATTCAATATATTTTTATTTAGTGACTTCTATTTCTCATTTAACTCCATAAATAACACTGGGGTCATGCCAAAATTGCTTACATTCACCAATAAAAGGGTTCCAAACGCATATATTACACTTCATACACAGAATAGCAAAATATATTTTCCTGGGGACAGAAATGGCATCACATAGTAAGAATAACACACACATTAATTTACAACTGACAGCCTCCAAGAGTACAGTGACCCTGTGCTTTATACCAACAATATAGAATGACCAGAGAGCAGGGACCTACCATGACTTGTTTTCATGTTCCACAATTAGCTCTGAAATGGAGCAGCAATGTCACACAGCTAGCTATACAGTCTGTTTTTTAATTTGCGTTGCCTGTTGACCTAGTTGTGAATTGCAGTCTCTACTGACAAATTGATGATTCCCCAACACTAACTTACAGACCAGAGGGACATACACAATAGAGTGTGGCATCTGTAAAAAGTCAAATTGTCCTTGATGCTAAGAGTGAGAGCTATAGTAAAACATCAGGCAATGAAATGGCAATTTTCTCCCCTAGAATTCCTTCCTCCGGCAGCATATAAAAAATACTGTCTGGAGAGTAACCACTTGGGTCAACTGAGGACAAGTGAGTTGTTCTCCTTCTATAGAACTAAGATGAAGCGATGGGGTCAGTTGAACCCTCTGACCCATACAGTGGGGACAGTGGGGGCGGGGGTAACAAGTTTCAATGTCCAGGAGTGCCCGCTGATGTCACATCGTTTACATTTAAATCATAGCGGTCAGGAAGTCATTAGCCTGAACATCACTCAGGCAAATGTTAGTTTAACTGTTTTAGCTCCCAAAAATGCAAAGTGCGTCTTAGTTCATATGTACTCACTGCTGCAACCTGCTCTAGATCAGAACACGACTAAAGGGTTCAACGTAAAGCTCTATACAAGCAATATCTGGCACTGGGTTTTTGAAATCCTGTGTCCCCCACTGGTGATGCCCTCACTGTTTTGTTCCACCTCACTGTTTTGTTCCACCTCACTGTTTTGTTCCATCTCACTGTTTTGTTCCATCTCACTGTTTTGTTCCATCTCACTGTTTTGTTCCATCTCACTGTTTTTGTTCCACCTCTCTGTTTTTGTTCCACCTCTCTGTTTTTGTTCCACCTCTCTGTTTTGTTCCAACTCACTGCTTTGTTCCAACTCACTGCTTTGTTCCAACTCACTGTTTTGTTCAAATTCATTGTTTTACTCCACCTCATTGTTCTGAAGACTGCTGTGACCTGTGGGTGCTTTGAGAAATACAACTCTTGAGAAAATTATTTTGGCTCTTCTGATTTTCACAAATAAAGCCCTATATTGTTTTCATTGTTAATACTTAACGTGCTAACGACTTAACTGTGTGAAGGAGACATAAGCTGATCCTAATGGTTATTGGATATAGATATAACATATAACAAAACTATAGCCACAAGGTCTGGAAGTTAATTTGTGAAAAGAATACAGCCAAGGCCGACAGCACTGCACATTCATTTCAACTGTCCCATATTTCATTCAACTGGCTGAGAAGCCGCTTTAGTCCATAAGGGGGCACTGTTGTCCTTTTTTTCTGAAGTATACAATCCTTCGCTACATTTAAATTATCTTTCCCAGATAGTAATGGACACGCAATGACAATACCGTATGTTTTCTGTGATATTTATTTTAGTGAGAACCATCACTCAAGCTATTCTTCCTTTTCTGTGGTTGAATTAAGCACCAGGGTATGGGGGTTAGTTTATTGTCTCTATGTGTGTTTTCAGCACTTAAGTGTCTCTGTTCATTTTATGGCTTGGTGGGAAAGCATTCATTATCTGAGAATGGGCATCTACAATAGATAATTATCCAGGGAAGGTTTTCCAACAGAGGAGAAAATACAGCTGTTGGCAGGGGGGCAAAATGCACAACAACACAGAACAGCAGTTAGTCACTGCTGCTTCAGTGTGTTACAGTGTGTTACAGTGTGTTACATGTTTTCAATAGAGCAAAGTAGCAGTGATTTTGGTTAACTCCACAAACAGTCTTTTAGGGTTTGCCCTACTGGTTTACATGAGATGGCTGGAGGGAACAAATAAAAAAGAAAATGATTTGTAAGACTCATACTGTTCTGACGGTAATGTGAACGCTGACTGCAGTCAAAGTGCGCTGGCTGGTAATCACAATGAATTATTGTCGGTAATTACTACTTTGGTTTCAAAGCAGCTTATGGCAAAGTAGTATGTCTTGTCTCCTATTATTGTGAAGATATAGTCATCTGCAACATCAAAGGAAGACAGTAATGGAATTGCAGGAAATTTGACATTATGACGTAGAAAGTTAAATGAGCTATATGAGGTTTCTGAAGCCCAAGGTGATACGCTGCCAATCACTGAGTCATAGAAGCACAGAGAGAGTGTGACTTAAATATGTCAGTGCCTCACTGTGAGGTTCAGAAGCTCATATCACCTTTATCCTTCCATCAAAACCAGCCCTCGACTCCAGTATGAACTATGACAAAAGGCGTCCATCTGACTGAACGCTGTTGCAGAGAGTCACAACCTGTTTTGACGAACCGATGGCAACGCCGCTCTAGTCACGGAATTGGCTGTATTATCGGGAAATAGAGATGATTTAAAGATAAGTAGAGCTGCCTGGTGCCTGGTCCATGCTAATGCATATGAACCCACGTCAGCGCGTGGCCTCCCCTTTGCCTGAACTCACTCATTAGACCTGCGAGGAGAGGAGTGCATCAGTATAACACATCACACCCTCAAAGCCGCTTCTCAGTATCAGCTGATTACGTTGAATCCCCCTCCAGCTGTGTATATATTTAGTAGCTAGTTCATCATATCAACCTCTTCAATGCAATTTAGAAGTTTAGTGGTAAAGAAAGGTGAAGACTTAAAGATGACAAGACTTAATGACTTGGATGGAGGACTGCACCTCATTGCTTGAAAACAGATTATTCTTGGACACTGAGCTCAGCATGAGGGATGTTAGCATGGGAGAGACGTCTATCGAAAGAATAATATATTTGAAAAAACATGTAACAGAATAAAAATGCCAGGAAACAGTACAAGTCCAAAATGTCTTCCACAAGCTTTATGTTCGGCCATTATTCCTCTGACAGTTACTATCTTCCTCCATTAAATGTGAACATCAAAATGCATCGTTTTTTCCCCCCAGTGATGCACACTTGGCCTAGTCAATCCATTTCCCTCCTCCTACACAAACACATCCTTCACCAACATCTCTTCCATCGTTGTTTCTACCACCAACTCGAAAGCATGGAGCTAGCATATGTACTGCATGTACTGACATAACTATTCGTTATTGCTAATGTAAAGGTGTGTAGTTGACTGGAAATCGATCAATCTTGTTATAAATCAGATTTCTTTGGCTTATGGATAGGAAATCGTTAACAGCAAGTAAAACAACAAACGTCGTTACGCAGAGTACATGAAAAGCACTTATATAGACGGTTAAACATAATCTTGAAACAATCAGCATGAGCTACAACAAAAGAGGCAGAAGAAAATACATTATTGATCCCCAGGATCATATAGCAAATCGTGTCCATAGGCAGGCATTCTGTAGGTATGTATCAGTATTCATTGAAATACCACTGAGCTGAAAGAGGAAAAAAACATCTTGAGGGTCTTGTCTTCTTTCCTCTCCCTCTCGCACTTTCTTACAAACCCCTGGTTGAATTAGTAAAGGGAGATGTTCGTTTGACCTGACATTTTGTTTATCAGAAATGTCCACATCTGTGCTGACCCCTTCTGGGGTTGGATTTGTTGGTCGTGAAGCTTTGCTCTCATGCTAATACTTGGTCTTTCAATACAGACATGGAGGTCACCTTCGCAGTAGCCCCCCCCACCCCCCCCAACCCACTCCTCCGTATGCCTTAGTGCATTCATGTGCTGGGGGGGGGGGGGGGGGGGGGAAAAAAAA
>JACXGJ010005231.1:0-40163 GCA_016801105.1 Esox niger
GTGGTTTATAATTGATTTACAAGACATGCCATTCTATCAGTTGTCAGTTCCCTTTATGGTCTTTTGCATTTTCTGTCACCAGTTATGCTTATCGCCCTACAAATTCACCAGGATCATCTGAAATCTAGTGTGTATAGGAAGCAGAGGCTCCAGAGGTGATTACTTAGCATTGGCAAAGATTGCATTTACATACATTCTGCAATTTAATTAGAGTAAGGCTGTTGATGAAAAAGGTTGTTCATAAGAAAAAGTGCTGCATGGAAACTTCTTGACTACTTCTCTCAGTGGTATGACCTTGAAAGAGTAATGTCATTATTGTGAAAGGTGAAAGAAGTTCTTCACAACACTGTTTAGAAAAAAAAGTGTCACTGAGTGGATGAGGCTACAACAGAAAGAACCAAGGCAAGTTGGAGGATCACATGCTTTAGTACAAAGTAATGCTGAACACCCAATGTCTCTCAGTGTATGACAGGGCACAGAGAGAGAAAGCTGCCACATGCTTAGTCTAACAACAGAAGAAATTGCTGCATTGAAACACATACAGTTTACCAAAGAAGCCCCCTTTATTGACTGGAGCCAGTCTTTGCAAATAGTGTTTTTAAGGTAGGTGGAATGCTTAGCATGTCTGCCATGCCCGAGGAAACAAAACAGCCAGTACTGGCACATTGTCACTTCTAATGTACATGACTCCTTTTGTGTTGATCATGGAGACTTCCCATTTAATGCACAGTGAATGTCCCAGTATTCAGTGCCTCTCAAAATGACCTATTTATGTTACAACATGAAATCAAAAGGAATTTAATTAGGAGTTTTTGTCATTGATCTACACAAAAAAGCATGACAAAAATATTTAAGTTTTTTTTTTTTGATTGCCTATATTCACCCCCTTTGCAATGACATTCCTGAATAACCTGTGGTGCTACCAGGGATAACAGGTTGGGAGATGGTAAGGGAGGGAATGGGAGGAGACTTACTTTCTACAGTATAATATGTTAATCTGCTGGCCGGTGAAAGTACAGGAACTCAGCTTCCCCTAGGTCTGATTTTCACTTTATTTGCAGGGTCTTAACTCCTGATTGCTACTGCCCAATTTAACCCCTGAGTGCCACCAATTGTCTTTTAAAGTTATGTTATCTGTGCCCCGGTGTTTCACATGATTCCATGTTAGATTCATCTGTCTCTGGGAGGCCTCACACTCGTTTAGTAAAATTCCAAACAAAATGACATAATGAAGAGGAAGAAACATTCCAAGAAAATCTGGAATAAGGTTCTTCAAAAGCAATAATCGGAAAGCATACATCCCTTGAAGCAAAGGAAAGTCCATTCTTAAGAAATTATGAGAATATGGCACCACTGGACCCCTGGAAATCTGTCTAGAACAGGTGTCCTCAAAAACGAAGTATGTGGGTGAGAAGGGCCCTAGTGAAGGAGGCCTCCAAGAGGTCTATGGCAACTCTAAAGGAGTTACAGTCTCCCACGGCTGAGAAAATAACTTAGGTGATTCGCAAAATTGGCCTTCATGGGAAAGTGGCAAGAACAAAACAACTCAATGAGTTGAAGGCATGTGGGAGACCAAGTTGAAGGTCTGTGGGAGACCAAGTTGAAGGCATGTGGGAGACCAAGTTGAAGGCATGTGGGAGACCAAGTTGAAGGTCTGTGGGAGACCAAGTTGAAGGCATGTGGGAGACCAAGTTGAAGGTCTGTGGGAGACCAAGTTGAAGGTCTGTGGGAGACCAAGTTGAAGGTCTGTGGGAGACCAAGTTGAAGGCATGTGGGAGACCAAGTTGAAGGCATGTGGGAGACCAAGTTGAAGGTCTGTGGGAGACCAAGTTGAAGGCATGTGGGAGACCAAGTTGAAGGCATGTGGGAGACCAAGTTGACCAAGTGGAGTAGCTTACCCACCAACGCCCACAGCCATAAACCTAAGGATTTTGCTAATATTGTCTGATCCGTGTTGAGAAGACAAATCTTTATGACCTTACTGCTTCTGGATTTTTTTTATGCATAACTGTAATATATGCCTCTTTCATAGTAAGTGGGTGTTTTACATCCTTACTGGACAAATATTTTGTGCAGTTAAGGTGCAAGACCATCACTGAACTTTATAAAGAAATCCCCAGGAATTTATCCTATCCTGTGGTCTTGATCCTCTTTAGGGTTTTAATTTTCTTGAATTTCTCAGAGAGATTAATGCATTCACTCATGAGCAACAAATTTCACTTGTGAGCAGTGAACATGACTTGTGGGTAGAGATCCTGAGGCATGAGAAAGACTATACATCTCAGAGAGAGCAGAGAACTTGACTGGCATGCAGAGATCTAGTTAAGCTTGCATAAACTTAACTGAGCATGCACAGACAGTGTATTGTGCAGAAATTGCACTTGAGAGCATGCTGACTTTGAGCAAGCTGAAAACCATTCTTGGGAGCCCTTCAACTGTTCAGTGCTAGGGTAGGAATTATTGTAGTGTGGTGTTTGTCAAAAGTGATTATTATAGAAGTGGATTTGGTTTGAATCGTGTGCCATAATGAAGCTGATTTGATGTCAAATAGAGGACAACGACTTTAAAATTGCCTTTTGGAGAAAAACATACAATAGCTATACCTGCTTAGCTTTAACTAGTAGACTTCTAGATAAAATGAAGCTGCAGATAAGATTTTTTCTCATCTGGAGCTGCAGATTTGAAAATGTATACAGTGATTTATAAATGATTAATGTATTGTTTCTGCCATGCACCTATCTACTCTAAGTTGGTAGCCATCTATTACGCTATTAGAATGAAAGTAATTTTATAAAATTGTGATAAATTGATACAATGACTAATGCAAGCAGAAACGTATTTTATGTGACAGGTTACCATTGTCAGGTGCTTCGTCAATCATCGAATCAAATGTATCGCCATACTACACAAAACTGATTACAAATCTTTTAACTGTATACATTGTTCGTATTGGGAAGCGTGGCTAGCGAGTGGCCCGTTGGGCGACGCGTGCAAGACGTGGGAGACAAAGAAAACATTCAAATTTCCCAACTTTATGCAAATCACACGCGCCAATTGCAGGGGACGGACAAATCGAACGACTGTGTGCAGTTTATGTTGCCACCACGCCACCGCACGCCCACAATTATGCCAACAAACCTGCCATTCTGGTGCGATGTACGCGTTGCTTTCAGAATTTTCGCGCGCAGAATGTAAGGGCTGTTTAACATGTTCTGTCCCAGCAAAAACAGAAAATTTGGGAACCCCAGTCGATCGTGGTACGTGCGAAATACATTCTTTGATAAATGCCAGTCCCAGGTTTTACTTTTTCAAACGTAGACTGCTTGTGGGCATACACAAGCCCACCAAGCGTCTTTGGACATGTTACAAATGGGAGAGCAATTTAACCCACTGACTGCATTCACGTTTACTCAATCTTGCTCTCTCTGAATGAGAGGTGCATAGAGTCCAACAATTCGAGCAATGTACTAATTTCGAAAAAAAAAATAGATTTGTTTTTATTTCTCCTTAAGGTCAACCTTCATCGTCTGGGGGGAGGGGTGTGGTGGTTCGGCATTGTAATACGCGTACTGTTAGGGCATGGGTTCAAGACTGAAGCTCTTCCAGCAAAAACGAATTCACCACGGGACCAATTTCCAGTCCAATGAAGCATAATAAATTCCAGACAAAATATAATAATGATAACAGAATTACTATATTGATTAATATATTTTTTACTGTGATTTAAAATCTAAACACCAAGGGATTTTACTGATATTTCAAATGCTTTGGCGCATTTAAAAGGTTATCCCAGAACTGCGTTGAGTTATGATTTCGGTGGTAGCTCAATTATCACTCATTTCGATGTTACATTTAACAATGTTAAAGCAAGTATGGGGCAGTATTACACGTTTTGACACTGTGTAAATATTTGACAGTAGTATAACCAATTTCATGGAATTCTACTAATTGTGTAATTGGTTACCCTGAAGAATGTGCAGTTCTACAGTTAATTTCCTACAATTCTACACATTGTTCCATATAGGGCGATTTTTGCCCATTTGGAAGCACATATTCAGCAATAATGCATGTTACCATGACATATCATCTGAGTGAGAGGGTCTAACAAAAGAATTGTTACGAGACGGACAGAGAATGGGAGAGCAGGAGTGTATAGCCTCCTACGTGAAAGATTTAAAGGCAGTCGTGTTGTTATTGGTGAGAGAGAGCGATAGAGAGACGCGTTTGGCCAGTACACATTTGAGTCGGTTCTTGTCACGAGAGACAGATACAACGAGAGGCAAGAAACTTCACACAATCCTTCATAGATCGAGCTCTGAAGGTAAATTTATCTCTAAAATCACCAAAAGAGAATCAGACCTGCCCTGCGTTGAAGCGGGGGAATGTTTTACGCGGGATGTATCAGCATCCAATGAATAGGAAATGTTTAGTTTTATGCTTTCTGTATAACCTATCAAATGTATTTGTCAGTCAGAATGCATTATATTACAGTTTAGAAGAAATGCAAACACAACACATGTAATAACCGTGTATCGATTTGTTTGAAATCGTGTAGCCTATTCAGGATTAGCCGCGTCGAGGTTTTATTGTGACCCTCGTTCGTGCGTAATTGCTGGGCTGATAACGGCAGGTTTTATTATATTTTATGTTGACATCTCAAAAAGTGTATTTCATAGTTTATAACGTACTCTATATGCGATGTAACGCAACAATAGGCTTGTCTACAGAGTATCTTGAACAGACTTCACAAACCCAGACATGTAATTTGGGCATGAGCTAGGCTACGAGTGAAGGCAGAATTCAGACTTGAAGTAAATTACACCGATATGTGTTTTTTAACCTAAAAACAACTCCGTGAAGTGAACAAGGGTGCCCCTTTGAGGTCACTTGGAAGATGGACCTTTGAGCCCAGTCATGTCAAATGGTGTATTGCACTTCTGTCTGCCACTGTTAAAATATTTGCGGGGTAGCGGCAGACAAAGATTATGACAGTAACACCAGAGTGAGCAAAGACAATATTTTACCTGACGCATGAGCATTGTTTATGGGCATTAGCGCTTCCCTAGCGAAGGGGATCTGTTCACTAACGCTTGACAATACCGGCTTAATTGTATTCTTTCTTACTGGCAAAACATCGGTTTACAACAACCGATTGGCTTAATAGCGTAGGGTTATTGTGGGTGAAAGCGCCTAATGACAACATGTAGCTAGCGTGTCCACAGACACAGGTAGTGGCGAGTGGTCTATCAGCAGTGGTATGCCTGCGTGTGTGCCTGAATTTGCCTGCGTTCTGTAAGAAACATTTTCTGAGATTTATGATTGCCCTCCGACATTAGCCTAAGCCTGTGATTATATGTCCAGGCTTGAATGTGAATATGTTTTACAATTGCATGCAGCGTAGTTTGTTCAAATGGGCTTCATATTAGCTCGCTGCGCTTTGGTTTTGTAAAGCAACCCCTGCTTAAATATAAGAATGTAGTTGGCATACTAATCTCCCAAGAACATTTTTCATAAGTTCCATGAATATTTACTCCAAAACTAGCTGTTATACACACACATATTTAGACACGCACTTGTTCACGTGTGTATTACCTTAACGTACAAATTAATTGAATCACTATACCTTTGTGTGGGTTTTTGTGCATCCATTATGTCTTCAATTTGCTCATCGCATCCATAAATTTTACTGGTGCGTCAGTGTGCTTAAGATTGAATGGAGCTATAGTAGGCTGTTTTAAAACGTATTTACGATTTCATATGGATGAAGTATTTAGATGTAGATGATCGTCAATGACTATGCATATGTGGATTTGTTTTTCACTTACGTATGTTTCAGTGTTTGGCTGTGTTTGTTTCTGTGCTTACACATTCTCTTTCGACTAGACTGTGCTGGCCATGAAAGGTCTTGTGAATATCCGTCAAGGGAGATTGAACATCGGACAAATGCTGTCCGCTAATTTGTTTAAAGCATTGGACAATAATCGGTGTCAGCATTAAGCATGTAATTGTTTATATCAAATAGCTCTTGTATTTCCCCGAGTGAGACACAATAGTGTAGAGAGAGAGGTAGAGAAATTGAGGAAGAGAGGTAGAGAAATAGAGGTAGAGAGGTGGGAAGAACTGAGCTGAAGGGCAGCTGTGTGCGGATAGACAGGACACGTTGACTCAGTGACTTATGTTAGCTATAAAGCCGCTATAGGAGAGGGGAGCCTGAAAGAAAAGTGCTTCTGTTGTGACAGGGAGGACTCACCACCTCCCATTACCGGACATTACTATTTATTACAACGGGCAGTGAATAGATGGAAGGACAGAGATGGAAGGACACCAAGAGTGAGATAAAAGGGCCAAGGTCTTAAAAAAGATGAGAGTATGGGAAAGAGAGCAAGGGTCTGAGAGAGGTGATGTTTTGCAGGCCCAGCCAAGTTGGAAATCTCCCTGGTTTTATGCTCTTATGTAACAACATTATGAACCTTATCTCAAGTGTAGCTAAAGTGTTTTGCTGTCCTGCTAAATCACTGAGTTTTTGTCCCTTTGAGATCCGCGCTGCCAGTGGCAGCCCTGGTAGACAATGGAGGGGACTCTTAAATGACGCAGCCTCTCCCCAGGCTACTCCATGTAGATATTTAAGATAGCGTTCTAGACACCCTGCACCCCAAGGCTCTTATTCAGTAAAATTAATGTTAAGGATGTGCAGCTGAGCTGCGGCTCTGTTAACAGGGGGATGATCAATTGCTTCTATTTCTTTTCAGATACCAAGGTAATGAGTATTGAATACATACAGTCTACCACCCTTGTGGCTTGTAGGGAAGGTAAGGGCAGGTCAGGAGAGGGGAGGAGATTGCTGCTACAGACATCTACCAATTCATTAGCGTTCAGTTCAGTGAAACAAATTAGATGGCGAGACTTGCCAGGACTCTGTTGGAATAGCATTTGTTGAAGACTTGCGGAGATCCCTGGAGTGAACTCAGAGAGAGATTAGTTAATGCTTGTATTTTCACTCTGATTGTTTTGTGGGAAATGGGGATTTTGACTGCCATGTTGCCAGGGATACCCAAACCCGCTCCCTCTTGATGTTCAGTCACAAAATTGAATTAGCCCCTCCCCGTTTTGCCTCTGGTGTCCCTTTAGAGAAGTGATTGACAGACAGCAGCCTTTGACTTTTCTGTTTTCTAAATGTGATACAGCCAGACAGACAGAGGTCTTCCCATAGGTCTCTACGTAAAGAGCTAGCAGTTTAACACACTGCGACTCCTCTCAGTCAGGCTTGTAAATGAAGAGCTATTCCCCTGTGTCCCCATTTAGACAAATGGCTGTGGAGGAGCCGTGTTCTCCTCAGGGAGGGAGACTGCTGTTCTCCTTGTCACGGTCTGATTATACACGGGCGTCTGTGGCTGTTCTGCGTTCTCCTGAACACAGTGTGGGAGGACCCTGCCGGCCCACAGTGCCAAGCCCAGGGAGGAGGCCTGTTTTGTGGCCGGAGCGTCTAGGGGCGTGGGGCTGGTGTCTGGCAAGCGCACGGGGAACCAAGCTTCCTCCTGCCTTTAAAGATTGACATGAACCACCTCTCGCTGGCTGCTCGGATTAAGGAGGATTTTCTAATGAAAATGTACAGCGGTTCGCTCTGCAGGAGACATCATTGTAAACGGAGGAGGGAGAACACTCTTCGCTGTGTGGGCTCACCTAGGCGGGTGTGCACGATGCAAGCCGGAGTGTGTATGTGTTGATGTCGGGCAGGCGTTGTGTGTGTGTCCATGCTGTCAGAGACAACCCAGGTCTGTAAGCCCAACCCCTGACATGGGGAGTCCAGAAAGAATTGGGGGAAATCCTATTGTAAATGTGTCTACTCCACAAAGATAATTGGCTTATTCCTGTGTTAAATTGGCCTGTCCTACAGGACATTGAGTGGGCTTACCACGCTCGGTGCATACACTGTGTCTGCTCCTCTGCTTCGCGGGGACTTAGATGGGTATTACACACTGAATTACTGGATGACAATGATGAACCAACCGATTGCTGCAGTGCAGAGCCCTAACCCTTTAAAGCACACACACACACACATGCGCATGCGCACGCTCACAGAGACAGGTGGGTTATTGGTTCACTTCTCTCATTATAACTAACTTTCACTCATTATAAAAGAGCCAACCAAATTCCTGTCAGACTTCTCTTAGAACATTATTATTCAGACTTTTGAACATCAAATATAAGCTTGTAAAATATGTCAGACCCTCTATGTTTCTGGGTTCCAAGTCCCAGGCCTACATTTCCGGGTTCCAACTCCCAGTCTTAAATGAGGGGGTCCAACTCTGAGTCCTGAGGGGGTCCAAGCCCAGTTGGCATGGAACGATCTCCCTTTTAGGCAGCAGCATACCTAAATCATTATCCTCACATCAAACACCATCCTGGCTTCACTTTGCCACTTTGAAGATTTTTCTAATCAGTCCAGTGCCTGAAGGAGACATCAGATAAGTGTATTTTTTCATGCTTATTTTAACCTCTCAAATGCCTTTGGTACCCCTTAATAACAGCTCCGGCTCTGTCCTGGCCCAGGGCAGCTGCTTAGCAGCTAACAGCTGATCCTGAGGCATAGGGTTCAGTGGAGACGCTGAAACCAGAAAATGAGAGCAGAGGAGACGGATGAATTGTCAGTGGATGCAGCTGCTCTTGTGGGAAAAATCTGACAGGCAGCTTGCATAATTCTGGGGAATTGACCGAAAACTCTTGTTAGAGTGAATGCATCGGTAAAATTGATGAGAGCAAGAATTCCCAAAACGTAGGCAGGAAAAACACTAAAATGCCTTTAAGTGTCTTAAAGCCTGATAATGGAACCAACGACAAGAAAATGAATGAACCAGTATAATTTCTTTAAAAAAGAAAGAGAAAAGAAAATACCATTGTATTTTTTGTGACGGATATTGCAGAGAATCAGCTGAAACATGTTTAGGGGATGCATTTTAAGATTATATTAGATGGCTGGACTGAGATAGTAATATCCCGTACAAAGATTGTGTGTTCATGCTTGTTTGAAAAAAAGATGTGATTACTACAGTACCTGACAAAGTATTGCATTTCACTATATGATACCAGTAAAGTCTTGCCTGCCATAATTTGTTTGAACTTGAAAGCTCCTTGAATGTCTGGAAACATTCATATAACCTACGTATGTGCTTGGTATTCGGGATTAGCATGTCAGCATGTAAAAAGCTGTGTTCGCTTCTTAGCGTGCGTGAGGCTGTATGCGTGTGTAATACGTGTGTTAAATAATGAGTCAACAGGAGAGTGTGTGTATGCAAGGTTCATCAGTAGTGTAATTAATGTAGTGCAGTTCAGTTGTCATACGTGATATTTCAGCGCTGGATCTACTTGAGGAATCCTTTTGATGAATGGCCAATTAGAGGCAGCCTTCTCATGCCTGGTGGTTGACTGATCTCTTTTTAATGGCACTCCTGTTTCTTTGATAAAATGCAAAATGAATCATCAATACCCTTGTCCAAGGAGCGCTTAGCTTGTGATTTTAATTGTAATAGAGTGTAGCAATACAATGTGTTTACCCTTAATTGTAGTGAGTATAAAGACCTTTGTAATCTTTGAATCCTGTAAGAATATGGATACGGATTCAAATAAAGTATTTATGTGTGTGAGGCCCACGTCTTTGTGCGCATGCGGGGTCCTGATGTCCCCACAAAGATAGTAATCCTGAAAAAGAGGTCCCACCGGGTTTTCGGGCGGGTCCTTACTAAGGAATGTGATTTTTGGCTTAGGGTTTTGAGAAAAACATGCAATGGGGATTGTGTCAGATTTGCACACAAATGCATGCTACCTACGCGTCGATAAGTCAACAAATTTTTATGACGCTAGCGTGGACCTGGAGGGGGCGCTGCTGGCGCGGACCTGAGCAAGACACTTGACCCCAGCTTTTTACACATTTCCCTTGACCCAGACCAAAATAAATTTGCCCTCTTGTTTACGTGACATGATATGTTTGAAAAATGAAAGCAGTGTACATCTACTGTGTACTAAATCATTAATCCTATGTTTCATTTGTTTCAAGAATGGCAAAGAAAGTATTGTGCTTTTAAATAAATAAAAAAATAATACTAGAAAAATAAATGCATTAAATAACTTCTTAGGCCGGTATAGTCAAGTGGATGAATTCCTAGTTCATTCAGAATAACTACGAAGAGGTCCGGCAAACAGAATTAAATGTGTTGACTTGGGCATTGGATAACCAACACATTTCTCACATGCGTCACAATACAACATAACTTTATGAAATCATATAGCATTTGGTAGCACAGCCTTTTGTCTTCAACCATTTCTGGGTTTTGAAGTTTTGAATTGTTCTTAGGGTCCTTGTCTTGCTAGGGTCCATTATGTATCATAATGAAATTGTGGCCATTTCAAGATTTCTTTGTGGACTAAGATAAATAATTATTTTGTGTTTTGATCAAGTGCAAATTAAAGAAATGCATATGAAAGTACAAAAATAGTTTTGAATTTCGGCAATTTGCAATGACTGTAGATTATACATTGTAGGGTTAGGTTTGCATTAAGAATAGGGTTAGGTTTAGGGTTAGGGAAAGGGAAATGTGTGTGGGTGTGTGGTGGTATTCCTGTCCAGATCCTGTGCACAACTGGCTTTGTAATGCATTACATAATAGTGTCTCCTTATTCACATTCTAACTTAATCCACTTATTTCATCCCATACAATTTCAACATGTGTGAAGTACATGTGTTTTTGTTGCTATTTCTGTCTGTGTTTGTTTGGCTGTTTACTTGTCTGTCAACAGTGTATCTTGACAGTATTCACCCGATTTGGACACCACATTTCATTGTTTTACAACATGAATAAGGAGTTTATTCCACTGATAAACACAAATTAGTCCGTATTGCAAAGAATATAATCAGAAAATGGTCCAAAATAATAACATATAAAACATCTGAATCAATTGAGTGCAAATGTATTCACCCATGTTACACCTAAATGTGCTGTGGTGTAACCAGTTGTGTTTAGAATGATAAACAATACGTTTAATTTTAATTCACAGGAGAATTACAAAGCAAAAACCACTGTTAACGATGCAGAAGATTAGTGCTCGTATCACATTAGCAAAAAAAGTACATAGATTACCCCCAAGTTTGAGATGATATTCTGTGGAAATGCAAGGTTAAAGTGGATGTTTTTAGAAGACACGGGTCCCGTTAACACTCAGCATTATACAATAAGAACATCATCCCAACAGTGAAGCAGGGTGGTAGTGTGATTGTGTGTGGTTGCTTTGCTGCCTCAGGGCCATGAAGTCTTGCCATCATTGAAGGAACCATGAATTTTGCACTCTAGAAAATTCTGAAGGAGAATGTCCTGTCAACAGACCGTGACCTGAAGCTGAAGTATAATTGGGTTATACTGGAGGATAATGATCCTAAACCAAAAAGTAGGTCTCCCTCATAATATCTCAAAAGAAACAAAATAATGGTTTGGGATGAGTCAAAGTCTTAACTTGAAGCCCAATCGAGATGCTGGGGCAGAACCTTAAACGAGCAGTTCATGCTCAAAAATCCTCAAGTGTCTCTAAATAACAGCATTTGTGCAAAGAAGTGTGGGCCAAGATTCCTACACAGCAATGTGAAAGACTAATCTCCAATGATAGGAAACAGTTGCAGTTGTTGCTGCTAAAGGTGGCACAAAAATTATTATTAGTTATTAATTATTAAGTTATTAGTTGTTAAGTTCAGGGGGGGCAATCACTTTTTCACACTGGGACAGTTAGTGTTGGAGACATGTCTTCCTTAAATAAATACAATTGTCACTTCAAGACTGAATTTTGTGTTCACACACATTTTCATCGTATCATTTCTTGTATAAGTATGCTAAAATGAAGCTTTCTTTCTATATTTCCTGTTCCATGGGAGTCTTCCTGATATGCCCGTGATTTCTTTTAACTGAAATGGTGGAACAAACACACCATAGCAATCAAACAAGCGGGTTCCTCCTTGAACTAAACCCCCCACCAGGAGATATGGACCTCCTAGTGGGGATCCCTTGGTCCATGTGCTTCACTCTTATGTCACATGCTGAAAAGCAGACAGAACTGGCTCTAAATGAAATGGAACATTAGGAATTTGATTATTAATGCTTCCAAACAGAAAATAATTACCTGCTCATTGGTTGAATGGCTGGTTGATGGCAGCAGACTCCACAGTCACAACCACAACAGTTTCTCTAATGGACACAGGACAGGTTTTAGCTCCTGAAGACTGGACTACCATTGTGTGCTTCATTGTGTGGCTTTTGACTCGTGACGTTGAGGTTAGATCTGATCAGTTTTGACCACAATCTGTCAGGAGTCTTTGGTTGGCAATAGCATGACTTCTGGGACACTGTGCAAATCTGCCTGCCGTCTCTGAATGTGTGTGTGTATGGAAGTGTGTATGCCAGGGTGTGTGTTTGTTGGCATGTTTGTGTGTGTCTGAGTATTAGGGGCTTGCTGACTCAGTCATCTCAGCAGCTTGCTAGAACAGTCAGCATCTTTCTCAAAATAAAGTTTCTTAACTGTGCCACTGCCAGATTTAAACTGTGTCGAACATTAGTGTAACAGCCCAGGCAGTTAGAATACAGATAGACTGTTGAATCCAGGCCAAATGGCCTATATGAGACTTTCCCCCCCGCTCACTGCGTTCTCTTTAGACTAATTATCTTCGTCACACTTCAAACAATGGCTCATTTATTACGCCATCATGATGGGACATTTCAATTGGCTTCATACACATGACAATGGCTTGAAAATATGACCACTAAGTAAATGTCACATTTAATAGAGTTAAGGAGTGGACTCCTATTTCTGTATTCCACGGCAAGGTATTTGCTATCTCTGAGTAAAAAGGCCATAATTCGTTTTTTAACGTGTGTGATGATAACCCTCATCCTCACTCGTCTATACATCTGGTTGCTTCTAGTGGTTGCTGTCCTGATCTCATTAATAGCGCTTATGGGTGTTTCTCCTCAGCTCAGTCATATGTTCCAGAAGGACCCATGTTTGGTGTCCTATGAGCCACAGAGGCTGGCTAGATGTGTTCTACTTTGATGGGTTTTCCTTTTCGATGTTGTTGGTTACCCCCCAGCGCCGTTTGCATCCACAGATGGAGCTTGCGTACAGATAAGGGAATCCAAACACACACGCGTGCGTACAAACGCTTGCACGCACATAGACATGCACAGTCAGACACACACACACAGACACACACACAAAAACACATGCAATTCCCAGGACAGCTGGAGATAAAAGGAGAGGTGTTAATAACCCATCTGAGTGAAGACAGAGGTGTTCCTGACAGATATTGGTAAAGAGAGAGCTTTCCCTGTCATGTTCTGTCACTGTGAGGTTCTTCCACATGCCTGCTGCCACATTTACTGCTGCTCGGTTAAAAGCACTGGTGACACTAGGCCACGGCTGTCATCACCAACAGACAAGTGTAAATCTCAGACCATGTCTGGATAGAAAGAAAGGGATGGAGGGAGAGAGGAAGAACAGAGACAAAGATAAACGGCGAGAGAAGACAAGACAAAGCGAATGGTGGGAATGCTCAACGGCAGTTTGTTGTTTGTATGTTTTGAGAAGGACGCGTAGTCGATGCGAGTGTGTACCTGTGTGTCTGCGTGTGTCTGTTTTGGAATCTGTGGACATGACACTGACTGGCTGTGTGTTTCCCGGGCTTTGTGTTTGTGTGTGCGCTTGCTGTTTATGACAGTGTGCGTTACCTGTGTGCGTATTTATGTGTTTCAAGCCAGTGTGTGTGTGAGGATGTATGAGGTATCCCTGTGGGGATTGTATTTCGGTCGGTCAGGCACGTCCCATAACAGCCCACCAGCCTCGTCACATCTATTATTGAGGGATGGGAAATTGATCGGCAATAACAGTGCCTGTTACCCTGTCTCTCATACACCGCTGGGCTTCTCCTGCTCTCTGCTCTTCCTCTCATCGCCTGACTCTTGTCATTTGTCCTCTTTCCCTCTCACTGTCTGTCTCCCCTCTCTCATTGATTCATTGAAGGACTGGGAATTTTCAGTGACCTCTGAACAATTTTTAAGAAAACATTTTGAATATATGTGCTGACAAATCTAAGTAGCGGATAAGAGCATCTGCTAAATGTCTGAAATGGAATACAGATAATTACTGATATGATAAGGCACCAATATGATTTTTTTAATTTTTATGATGGAAATGAAAGTGCTAATAATGAACTTGGTCCCCATTTAAAGAGATGTAGACCGAAAGGGACTTCAGGATGGCACAGCCATCTAAGACACACCTCTCTTTGCAGCTGCCCCATTGTGGCCCAGGTTGGTATCCAGACTCCTCAGGATTCCTGTATAAGGGCAGTGCTAATTGTCTCAGCCTGGGATTGGTGAGATCGATGTCGTACACCGTCGCGTCGTCGTATGTGGTTGTCAGCTGGAGAAGCATTCTCTTCCAAGCACTCATGTTCCAGTAGTATTCCTAGTTGAGCAAGTAGTGTATTAACAGGGCAATCCACCCAAAACAACATGTTTCTATGAACTACATAAAAACTTCTATGAAATACAAAAACAGGTACAAACTGAGGTATTGTTAAAACTGTGTAATATATCGTCTAAGATAATAACAAGATTAGCAACTGTATGGATCCCCCATCACTAGTTCCTCATACCTCCTGTTTGATTTGTGTCTATATTTTCATTTCACACATGTAGGATATGCCCTACTCTCTAATCCCCTTTCCTCAGTCTCTCTCTGTCATTTACCCTCTATGGCTTTCTCTGACTCTTTCTCCGTTTCCCTGTTTCTCTCTCATCCATACATCCCTTTGTCTTTATTATCGTAATCCTCTTTTTGTATCTCACCTTATATCTAAGTTCTCATTATAAAACATCTTTCATTTCCATACTGATATCTTATTTCCGATCTTTGAGTAGTCATTCCAATACTACTATCTTTTTGTGTTGGTTTTCATTTGTCCGTTTTCTTATTTCTGCTTAGTCCCCCCAGCTCCCTCATGTTTCTCCCTTGTCTTTCAGCACTGCGTCAACTCTCTCCCCCCATTCCCCCATCTAATCATTCAGTTAAAGCTGCTCTCAGTCACTCAAATCCCTGTGTCTCTCTTCACCACTTTAATTCTCTGTTCCCTCTTCATCAGTCATCATCAGTGTTCTGGTTCACCTTTGATCTCTCCCCACATTGGGAGCATCTTTGTTTCATTGTTTGCCGTCGAGGAGTTTTATTTTATGTTGCGTGACGGCTTGACACAACAACTCTCTCCAACGCTGTGCTGCCAACACAGCTTTGGATGGAGAAGGGCAGGAAAAGAAAAGCTAATTTGGGCTTGATTCTTCGTGTAAAGATTCCCTGCATTTATTGATAATTGCTTTTTCCGTTTAAAGAGTCGCTGTTAAAACGTCAATCGTGTAAACTCAGAGAGATGCAGCTGTCGTCGCAATTAACTTCTCGCTTTCCCTAATGAAAGGATTAATCCACCAGCAAATCTCCCGGGTCTTTACGCAGTTCTATTCAATGTGCTGTCAGTGGAATAAAAGCAACCCGTGTCGGAAAAAATAGGACTATCTATAACCCAAGCCAAAAGTCACATTCATCTGCACCGCTTGGTGTCTCATCAGCCGTGGCCGGGATCATTGTAATGAGAGACCCTTTATCACTGCAGTTTGATCCCAGCTTCCTGAGAGCTGCTGGGAGGAGAGCTCTCCGAAGTGTGTTTTCACTTGGAAATCAACATGCTTTCCAAAACATGCTTTCCTTCCTGCTCCCCATTTCTTCCTCGCTGCAGTGGCATATTATTTCAGGGTGCTCATACTAAAAACGCTGCAAATCTCCAACAATACTGTATGGCCTGCAGTGTGCTATTGTGGTCCAAAGATACTGTATTTTTAGTGGTCTGCTTAATGGTACTGCAGTGTACAGTGAGTAGAGTATCAAGGGGAAGACATATCCACTGTGTCATCATTCAAAATGGCCGCTCAGCCAGACCAATGACAGTTCTTCTTATTGTGAATATTTGTGCCTATGTGTGCAGAGTGAATCGCTGTCTTCTAAGTAAGATGTGATCTCTTGTCCTATCGTCAATGTCACACCATTGAGATTTGAGGAGAGCTTACTTTAAATCACCAGTGCCATCGATCCAGGTATTGATTGCCAGGTTTTTACCATGAGGAGATAGAAAGAGAAAGACAGAGATAGATTTGACAGTTGACAAATGCCAATCACTCATGGTTTTCAATCTACCCATCAATCGGATGTATGAAGACTGACTGCACTTAACTAAAATAGATGCGTGGTGTGGCTCCTCTGTAGTTCCACTTAGTTTTAGTGTTGAGTAGTCTGGACTGATGCTGTAGCAGGCTCGTAGCAAGTGGGCCACAGTATACAGCTTGCCTACCCAACATCTCTTCTTAGATGTCTGTCCACCAACTCAAGTGCAACCTGAACAAGACAGAACTGCTCTTCTTCTGCAGGAAGGCCTGTCTGCTTTAAGACCTCTCTATCACAGTTATGCCCTTCCCAGAGCGCAAAGAAACTTGGCATGACCCTGGACAACACCTTGTCGTTCTCTGCAAACATCCAATAACACTTTCCTCACACAGGAAGCAGTGTATTTACTTGCCATCTCATGTCTGCACTACTTTTGCTCACTGTAGGTAGGACTTCCTGTTGGTTTCATCAAACCCCGACTACTTATCCAGAACGTCGCAGCCCGTCTGGTGTTCAACATTCCCAAGTTCTCCCATTTTACTCTGCTCTTTCACACACTTCACTGTCTTCCAGTTGAAGCTGGTATCCAGTATAACATGCTGACACTTGACAATGTAGCTGCAAGGGGAGCTGCCCCTAGCTACTTTCATAATATGCTCAGAACGTACATGCCTACCAAAGCCCCTAACTCTGCCCCCTCCGTTGTCTTGGCTGTCCCGCCCCTGTGGCCAGGCAGCATCCACACAGCCCTGTCAAAACGTTACAGTTTTTGTTTCCCAGTGGTGGGACCAACCGTCCGTTGAGTCTAGGACAGCAATGTTTCTGCAAATTTTAGTAAAACTTCTGAAACCATATCTAAAATAACTCCTCAGCGAAGCCCTTTTGTTTTACAGCCTCTTGCTTCCAGACCCCTGGAAATATACTGAAATTCTCTTTATCTTGTTTTTGCCTTTCTAATTTCTCTGTCCTTTCTCTAATCACACCCAGATCCTCGCACCTCAGTACTGACCATCAAGATTATATAACTGTTCCTTTTAGATATTTTCTTCTTCATCTTGCTCACTCTCTCTCTTTCTTTCTCTGTCCCATAATCCCTACATCACTTATCTTTCACCCTTGACGGTCTCCCAACGGTCTTTAAGATTCTCTCTCAATCTCGCTCCTTCTTTCTCCCCCTCTGCCTATGCTATTGTTGTAGAGAATCTCCTGACTGTGAGATTTGGTTTTCGATTTGCTTTATCAATTGGCATGACAGTAATGATCAACATTAGCTACAAAAGATGACAGACACCAAAACACACACACACCCACACACACACACACACACACAAGCACTGATAAATAGTCTTCTCACAGTTGAATGGACATTATCCCTTTCCATGGTCTGTTCCTTCAGTAGAAGCACAGGTCTCCTCTGCAGCAAATAGAAACTAATGACTGGCTGATTCATTAATTAGCCCTCCACTCTCATCCCTGGCAGAGTCGTGAATGTGGACTTTTTTCCGCGAGCAGAGTCCATTTACCCGTTTCTGCTCCCTTTAGGTAAGAACTGTAGAAACCATTGCATATGAAAGCGAGGCGAGAACTGTCCTGAACTGTTCTTGGCTCTTTTATGTCGACTTCCTCTATCATTTTTATCAGTTCCTCATTTCTGAAAACTGTGTGTCTCTGCAGACCTGTTATGAGAAGGCTCATTAGAATTTCATGTGTTATTTATTTTGTCTGTGAGTCAGACGAGCTGCTGGATGGTCTTTCAACTTCACTGTCTGTTCTGCTGTATGAATCTAATCAGTGTCTTTCCAGAGCATCCCCCAGTCCAGTCTGATTGATCTGCCTGCTGATTGGTTATCATAGCTGCCCCTCTACTAATTTATTTGTTAAACTATTGACAGGCAGTTATCTTCCTTTGTTGCCATAGGCTGAGAGGTTACAGGGCAATTTGAAGGAATACAAATCTGTTACTTTGGCTATTCTACACAAGGTTAACTTGTGAACTTAGTGTTTACTTTCTGAGGACAGAGACCGATAGAAAGAGAGAGGGAAGAAGAGAGAGTTTGCAGTTAGAGTTAGATAAAAAAGGAGAGAAAGCCAATCGGTGCCAAGCAGCCTCAAAACGAGGGACTCTAACCTCTAAGGAAAGATAAGAACAAACAGATGGGTAGTCAGATATACAGAGGGGCTGATTGAGAGATGGAAGAGAGGAGTATGAGTGGTAGATGGCTAGTTGGATATGGGGAGAGACGTATTGGGGGAGATAGAGGGACGTTTTTATCGTGAGGGTAGTCTTTGAGTGTCATTGTGGTGGTTTAGTCTTAAGGGCTGCTTCCCTGCACGTCTCGTCCTGTGCCGGCCTGACTGGGCCTGTTTCTCGGGCACCGCTGCACTTACAGGCTATTTTTAATAGAATTAGGCGAGTCTGGTTATCAGTGGAGCAGGCAACCGCCGAGTGAGGCAAGATTGAAACAGCGATTTCCAATTTGAGATTGTGTCACACACATCTCTCTGCACTGAGATAACATCAGCAAATCACCACCACCATCTTTCTTTTGCCCCCCTCTTTCGATTCTAGCCTCTTTCTCCTTCTCTCTCTGGACTTATGTGCGGCCCCCCTCCATCTCTCCCGGACTGTCTCCCTGTCTCCCTGTTTCCTCCTCTCCCGTTGGTTGGTCTTCTGACAGTATTTCTGTTTCTCTCTGCAGTTCTCTCATCATGGTTTTGCCTTGTTTCTGTAAATGCTTGGTTTCCCCATTCATTCATCCATCAACCATAATCCATTCATCATCTATGCAGTAAGCCATCTTTCTTTCCTCAATCATCCATTACTTTATACAGCCACACTGAACCAAATTATGAACGCAAATCTTTTGTTTTCGTCCCCATTCATCATGAGCTGAACTCAAAGATTTAAGACATGCTCTATGTACACAGAAGGCCTATTTCTCTCAAATATTGTTCACAAATCTGTCTAAATCTGTGTTATTGAGCACTTATCCTTTGCTGAGATAATCCATCCACCTCACAGGTGTGGCATATCAAGATGCTGATCAGACAGCATGAGTATTGCACAGGTGTGCCTTAGGCTGGCCACAATAAAAGGCAACTAAAAAATGTGCAGTTCCATCACACAGGACAATGCCCCAGATGTTGCAGGTTTTGATGAAGCGTGCTATTGTCATGCTGACTGCAGGAATGTTCACCAGAGCTCATGATAAATGGGGGCAAAAACAAACTGTTTCGTTTATAATTTTGTTCAGTGTAGATCCAGAAATATTTGGACACTGACACCATTTTCTATATTTTGTCTCTGTACGCTACCACAATAGATTTGAAATGCAACAACGAAGATGCAATTAAAGTGCCGTCTGTCAGCTTTAATTCAAGAGGTTGAACAAAAATAGTATAAGAAACGTTTAGGAATTGCAACCATTATCATACACAGTCCCCTTATTTCAGGGTCTCAAATGTAATTGGACAGATTAACACAGTCATGAATAAAATGTTCATATTCAATACTTTATTGAGAATCCTTTGCACGCTATTGCTTTTTGATGCCTGGAAAGCATGGACATCACCAAACGCTGGTTTTCCTCCTTAGTGTTGTTTTGCCAGGCTTTTACTGCAGCTGTCTTCAGTTGTTTGTTCGTGGGTCTTTCTGTCTTAGGTTTTGTCTTCAGCAAGTTGAATGCATGCTCGATAGGTTTGAGATCAGGTGATTGTCACAGCCACTGCAAAATATTCCACTTCTTTGCCTCAAAAAACTCCTGGGTTGCTTTCATAGTATGTTTTGGGTCATTGTCCATCTGTAAAGCGAAGCGCCGTCCAATCAACTTTGCTGAATTTGGCTAAATCCAAGCAGACAATATATCTCTATACACTTTACAGAATTCATCCGTCTGCTTTGTCTTCTGTCACATCATCAAAAAATACAAGTGACCCAGTGCCATTGGAAGCCATGCATGCCCATGCCATCACACTGCCTCCACCGTGTTTTACAGATGATGTGGTATGCTTCGGTTCATGAGCTGTTCCAAGCCTTCTCCATTATACTTCTTCTCATCATTCTGGAACAGCTTGATATTAGTTTCATTCGTCCAACGAATGCTGTTCGAGAACTGGGCTGGATTTTTAGATGTTTCTTGGCAAAGTCTAATCTGGCCTTTCTATTCTTGAGGCTTATGAATGGTTTGCACTTTGTAGTGAACGATATACCTACCTCCTGAAGACTGTTCATCACTTGGCTGGATGTTGAGAAGGGGTTTGTCTTTACCATGTGAAGGATCCCAAGATCATCCACCACTGTTGTCTTCCGTGCACGTCCAGGCCTTTTTGTCTTGCAGAGATCACCAGTGTGTCTTTTCTCAGATTGTACAAAACAGTTAATTCAGCCACTCCTAATGTTACTGCTATCTCTGAAGGAGTTTTTTTGCAACCTAAGGATGGCCTGTTTCACTTGCATTGAGAGCTCCTTTGACCGCATGTTGTGGGTTCACAGCAACAGCTTCCAACTCCTGACCTTTTAACTTCTTAATTGATAATGAAATAACGAAGGATTAGCCCACACCTGTCCATGAAACAGCTTTTGAGTCAATTGTCCTATTGCTTTTGGTCCCTTGAAAAAGAGGGGGATACAAATTAAAGAAATTGCTAGCTGAAATTCCTAAACCAATTTGGATGTGAATACCTTCTAATTAAAGTTGAGAGACTTCACTGTATGCCCATATTCATTATTTAACTGTAACTTGAATATATTTAGGTAAACAGCCAAAATAACAATACTTGTGTCAGTGTCCAATTAATTCTGGACTTAACTGTACATTCATCCATTCATCTGTAATCAATCTATTCATTCTTTTTTCCTCAATCATCCATCCATCATCTATGTAATGATCCATCTTACATTCCTCTATCATCCATTTATTTATAAACTCATCCAGTCCTCCATCATCTGGCCATTCATTCTTTCATTCATCCATCATCCATCCTTTGATCCATCATCTATTGATCCATCTTTTCACCCATCCATTTGTCCATCCATCCATCCTTCGTCTTTTGGCTGTCTTTAAGCTTTTTCGATATTTTTCATTTCTTGTTTGTTACTCTTCTCTCAATCTCCAACCAATGTTTTTTTTCCTACCAGTCCTCTTAGTTGATTTATCCTTCGTCCCACTTTCCCCTGTCTCATATCCTTCCTCCCCCACTTTTTTCTAATCTTATCTTCCTTTACTCTCTGTGTTATTTCCATCCCCTGCTCCCCATCTCATCCTCTTCTTACCATCTCTGCTACCTCTAGGCTGGGGCTCCTTTCACTTCTCTTGACATCCTCTCTCTGCTTCTTGATGTTTTTCCACGTTTGTTTGTGAGTGTGAGGGTATGTAGCCTACGTCTATGTGGGTGTGTGTGTGTGTACGTGTGTCTATGTGTCTGCGTGGATTTGCATGTGTGTGTGTGTGTGTTTGTGAGTGTATGTGTGTGTGTGGTGAGGGGGGAGTCTGTGTGTTCCAGGACCTTGCGCCTTATACTCCAAACCTTTGTTCTTGTGCATGGTGTTATGCCTCCACATTGAGGTGCTCTAAAAGACCTCGGAGAAGCGCAGCCTTGCAGTGACAGCCTTTCTAATAGCCAGCATTAGCAGAGCTGGGGGCCGGTCTGTCTCGCAGACTTGATCTTCTGCAACCTTCAAACATTTAGCTTTAAGTTTCTCATTTTAGTTTTGGGCATTTCCGTTTTCATGGGGACATTTCTGGTTTGGAACTGAGGATTATCAAATCCACATTCTGAGAAAGAAGACAAGGCCTTTGTTGTCATGGCCTGGTGTGTCCTAGAGGCCAGATGTGCTCTAAGTGTGCTCTTTACCTGGGAGCACTAGCTCTTCAGGAAACGGCCTTCATTCAACATCCTTCCATTTCCCTCCTTTCTTTACTTCAATGTCCATTTTCTCTTTGTGGTGGTGAAAGGAGGTCAGAGAATCATTTAAATGACACCTTTTACTGGCCCTTTATTGTCTGATACACATGGAGACAAGTGTCTCCGAAAGCATTCCCGAAAATACAAATGTCCATACAATGGTCAGATCTTTAGGTACACTACCCCATTCATGAAAATTGATGGCTTTAAAAGAGTCACGTGGCCATGGATTGTCATTTAAAGCCGTCAAGGAGACATTCAGAGATGGTTAGACGGATGTAAAAATAGGCAAATCCAGTGACCTAAGTGACTTTAAGTATGGTATTATCATTGGTGCCAGGCATGTCCCTTGATACCAATTAAGAGTTTGAATGCTGCAGTGTATCTGAACTATGTTGCTGACAGAGGGCATTTCTTTGTCTGCAGTTTTCCCTTTTGCCACATGAATACTTCCACCAGGATAATGTGTCATGTCACAAAGCATTTACTGTCTCAGGAATATGACTTGAGTGGCCCTTGCAGTCCCCCGACCTCACTCCAGTACTGCATTTGTGGACCAACATCTCTGGGGAACATTTCTGTAGAACCACAAACACACACACACACACACACACACACACTTCTTACTCTGCACTCTGAAGGAAGTGACAGAAGAAGACGCTGCCCATTTGCATTCTCTGGACTTAAAATCTAGGTCTAGGTTTAAGTACTTTGACTTGAATTATTTTGGGGGGCAATATCTATAATGCGACAATATCAGCTTTTTCATCACTTATGTTTTACCAGTGCTGCTGTTGCTCTGCTAGGTCAATGCTGAGTGACTAATGCATGCTTTTATTACTAGCAGGCCTGACAATTGCAATGCTCTTCTGTCTGATCTAACCAAAAATAACATAATTAATTCAGAATGCAGCAGCACATTTTCTAACAAAAAAGACCAGAAGGAGAGCACACATAACACCTATTTTAAAGTCCCTGCATTGGTTTTAAAATTGCTTTATTGATTTGCACTACATAGCATTGCACCCACTTGGTCCCTCAGATCCTCTGGCACTGGCCTTTAGTTGTTCCACAGTTCAGAACAGAAATGTTTGCTGAGGCTTCTTAAATTATACAGCCTGGAGGCATCAGATACAGTAGATACACCATTAGACAGATATGATTTATTTTGTAAATGCCTTAATCTCACCAACCGAGTTATATTTGATTATCATTTTACTATTTACTATTGTAATTATATTGCTGTTTTAGCCAGAAGGTCCAAGGATATGGTAGCTCTCTCTCAGTGACACTCCATTCCCTAGTGGAATTGCATCATGAGCCGGTTGAAGGCTGGTTAGTGTGGCTTGGATTGATGGCTACCAGAGAGGTAGAATGAGATGAACACACTGCTTCATTTCTTTCCACTGTATGAGACTCAGCCCTCAGGTATGAAGCTGATCGTTTCCCTGCCTTTCTCCTGGCGGTTCATGTCCTTTTTCCATTTCTGTCTGCAATCCATCCTGGAGCACACGTTCACACTGTTGGAAAGAGTCACAGACACAATATTTGCATCAGTCCATGGTAATTAGCACAGTGTTTATAGTTGAAAAAGAGTGAAACCTCATTTAGATTTTAAATTAAAAAACATGTATTTTCCTAGCCCGTGTTTTCTCATAATCTTTATGCCTTTTATATTGTGTGATTGAATTCTTGCCGGAGCCGTTACTGTACAGCTCATACTTTTATAATTAGTCTTTACCCCTTGTCAGTCCACTGCCCCTGAACAAAGTGAACAGAAAATGGAGCATGTTATTTTCTGTGAGTGTAGTGGTGGAGGTGTGCGCATGGTCTACAACACCACTGTGGGGCAGTGGCTGTGCTCACCGAGAAACCCTGTCTCTCTATCTGAGTGCTTGGGGTGCTCAGTGATCTATACACACCATCTGGCAACTGCTCAGCAGACCTCCAGCAGATTCCCAAATGGAGGCCTAGCACAGCCGGAAGTCACCCGCCCCAGAGCAGCCCTGGCCAAGCCACTGAGCTGGCCCACCGAGGGAGAAAGCCGTGGAGGGTGGATAATCTTCCGGGGTAAAGCCCACCTTGGGGCACTCTGGGCAGGGGGAGAGAGGTTCAAATCCGCCCTGGAGGTGTGGAGAAGTGGAGCCAGCATGGGCAAGTCAAGCCCATTTCCCCCCTCGGTTGCTCAGTCACAATCTCGCCAGGATTGAGGAACATATGCGCACAGACATACAGACACAAAACCACTGTGTTATTAACATCCGCTACACACTTAACAAAGACACACAGACCTCTGAATTATAATCATCCAACACACACTTAACATACAGACCCACAAACCACAGAGTTAGAAACATCCACCACACAATTAACATACAGACATACAAATGTCAGTCAGAAACATCCACCATGCGCACTAACACAAACAGACACACAAATATCTGAGTTAGAGACATCCGCATAACCCTAAAATACAGACACATTCCATCTGAGTTGTATACATCCACTACACACTTAACATAAAGACACACAAACCTCTTCAGTTATAAACATCCAACACACCCGAAACATACAGACGCACAAACCTGAGTTAGAAACGTACACCACACACTTAACATACAAACGTCAGAGTCAGAAGCATCCACCAGACACAAACACAAACACAACACGCTAATCTCCTCTCTCACATCGTTCACACATACTGTAACACAAACAGCATAATTGAGCCTCCCAGTGATTGGTATGTGTGATCATCACTAACATTCCAGTCACAGACAGTTGTCAGAAGCACTCGCATAGATCAGAGCTGTCACCTGCAACTGTAGTTCAGTAGGGCCTCTGTCTCTCTCCGGTTCACCACGCGTGGAATAACTTGTCGCTTTGGTGGCTGAGCCAAAATGGTGGCTAAGATGAGCGGGACCCATTACTTTTTTTATCCCTGTTGTTTGCCCAGTTTCTGATAGGCCCTTGGGGTTGACATAGACCTTCAATCTCCCCATGCACTGCCAACAGCTATCCCCCTGCCCCCCAGGCGTTGCGGCTAACCAGCACACACCCCTCTGGCCCTGTTCTCTATCACAGAGCAGCTATCCTCACGCTATCTCTCCATCTCTCTCCATCTCTCCAACTCTTTATCTCTCAACACAGCACAATGCATTTTAATCATGCCCTCAAATGGAAGACACTTTTCCAATTAAGAGACCTCTGCATGAGCAGCACCGTGCCTTTAAATAGTGTTAGAAAGAATTACCAGGTTTTGTGAACCGGAGAAGGGAGGTGAGGGAGTGCTAAGTGAGAAAGGAGGTGAGGGCTAAATGAGAGAGGAGGTGATGGAGTGCTAAATGAGAAAGAAAGTGATGGAGTGCTAAATGAGAGAGAAGGTGATGGAGTGCTAAATGAGAGAGGAGGTGAGGGCTAAATGAGAGAGGAGGTGATGGAGTGCTAAATGAGAAAGGAGGTGAGGGCTAAATGAGAGAGGAGGTGATGGAGTGCTAAATGAGAAAGGAGGTGAGGGCTAAATGAGAGAGGAGGTGATGGAGTGCTAAATGAGAAAGAAAGTGATGGAGTGCTAAATGAGAAAGGAGGTGATGGAGTGCTAAATGAGAAAGGAGGTGAGGGCTAAATGAGAGAGGAGGTGATGGAGTGCTAAATGAGAAAGAAAGTGATGGAGTGCTAAATGAGAAAGGAGGTGATGGAGTGCTAAATAATGAAGGAGGTGAGTTTGTGCTAAATAAGAATGTGCTCAACTTCCTGTGTGTCTTTTTGTTGTTAATTCGTGTGCCTGCATGTATTTTTAACGTTGGTTTCTGGCCAGCTTAGGCAGGGAGCTATCGTTTCCCAGAGATGCTCTGCATAAAGATAGCAATTTGAATACCGTGTGTGTGTGTGTGTGTGTGTGTTTCATTGTGTGTGTAGGCGTGTAAATACAGTCTATTGTATCTGTGTAATCAGATGTGTGTGTGGTTCCAGTGTGAGGAGGCTTTCATCCAAATGTCACCGTTTTATGAATATGAATGGGATCACCACCATAGTAATGAGGGTATTAGTCATTTTAGGAGGTTTACTTTCAATAAGCTGAGGTTTGGGCTTCCTTTGACACACTTGCATGTGTTTGCGTGAAATAGAGAAACAGCAAGTATCTAATAAAATGGAAACCTGAGTCTGAGATATGTGTGGCAATGCCCCTATACGTGTCTTTGTGTTGAAGGCTCCTCACATACACACTATTCTCCAGGGCTTGGCTTTGTTTTCTGATACAGGGATTTTCTTTGTTCCTTATGAATAAATGCTTCCACACTGCCCTTCCATCGATCGACTTGACCATAAACCTCTGTACATTTGAAAAGACGTAGACCGATTGATTGCCATGGGATTTCCTTTATATTCCATAACAATTGCAGCTATGGGCTACATTCTGTAGTCTGTCTTCGCTCTATCAAGCAGTATTAGCTGTGAGATCTGTTGAAGGCTGTGATGGGAGTGGTTGGTGGGGGTGTGTTAGGCAGAGGTAATTGAATGTAAATGTTATTGTGCTGCACAGTTGAACACTGAAGATTAACCCTCTAACCTCTGTGCTTTGAGTCAAGTGTTCAAGGAGGAATTCCCCTCCAACAGGGCAGTGTGGATGAGACCTGAGCTTCACATACGGTCATGTCTGGAATGACACATCGTCCCATTCACCCGACCAACCGCAACTGATAGACAACTCAGAAATGCATGTCGATTTGTAGGAATATATAGCATAAAGCATAGCAAAATAACACAGCATAAAATAGTTTTACTGGTTAAACAAATTGCAACAACATTTGACTCCTTATTCCTATTATAAAACCTATTTGGCCAAGGCCTAAGCAGCAACAGTACAAAACTCACTGGAAAACACCTGACATAATGGACTGTCCACTGAAACATGATCCGGAGGAACCACACGTCAGGTCCCGTGGGACATTTAATTAATTCTGCTACAGTGCTTTTAGCGCTTATCACAATCTACATTGACCTCTTGTATCATGAATCAGTCAAACTATATTAAATAGCATGCACGTCTTAGCATTTAATCACGCATATATAGCATATATAGTGCTTAACACATGTTGACAGCATCCAAAATGTTTACTAAACATTTTTAGTAGTAAAACAGGATTAGAAAACATAAATGTTAAATCGATAGTGAAATAAGGAGAGCTAGTAAAATATCTATAAAGTAAATTATTAAGCTTAGTAGGATTTATATTATGCTAACAAGCACCCTAATTAAAAGCACAATGGAAAATGAGTGCCTTATGATATTCTCAGTTTCTGATGAACTCCAATCCTCCTGCAGAAATGCTTAACCGAACACCAAGATCACAGTGGCCGAAGGCCAACATCCTGATTCCAAACTTTGGAGCAAATAAAACGCCACTGCTAGAGGATCTGAGAAATCGAAAAGGGACATGCTTTATCTTAAAAGCATGTCAGACGTATTCAGGTGCCAGGCCATGTGTTGCTTGAAAAATCAATAAAGTTATTTTAAAATCAATTCTTAAACTAACAGGAAGCCAGTGCAGAAACTTTAAAACAGGGTTGGGCGCTCTCCTTCTGCTCTCTGTTAGAACAGTTGCCGCTGGAGTCTGAATGAACAGTAACATTGTTTTTATTCATGTTATATGTTAATAGCAGTCTAACCACCATGTGTTGAGCGTGCAGTCTATGGAAAATAGAGGACAAGCTATATGACATGTTGCCCTGCTGGTCGCGGGATCCGAGCTGCCAGACTCATGCGGCGAGAGTCAAGTTCAGATATAATACATAATTGTTATGCTGCCGCCATCAACTGTGGCTGTCTATCATAGTGGTATGGCAACGAGGGCAAAACGCTGTGTGCACTTGATCACCACTCCTCCCAATGCACTTAACCTTTTCCTTCAGGAGTCTTGAAGGATCTCATTACATTTGTTTTGTGCCTTACATACATCTGAAAGGTAATGGCTGCTGTCGCAACGACTTTCACATCCCCGATTTGAGTAGGAGTGAACAAATGCGTATTCCAGGGATAAGGGTGTATTGAATCAAAGCACGGCCATGGTACATCTACAGGGGTTTAATATTGGAACACGTAACCTTGGTGGTGTCATATCTTACAGGGGGTTTGCTTTTTGACTCCTCTGGGTCCTGTGAGGTTAAACTCAGCCCTCCTCCAATGACCACTGGCTGTGTTAAGCCTAAATGCCGGGCTTTGACCTAAAGCACCGCCTGTCTCTGTACAGAGATATGGTTTGCTGTTCCCCATGGAGGTGTCGGAGCATGATACATCCTGTAGATAACTTGGTTTAAAGAATAATGAACAGGAGGCTAAGTCTCTGTTGTTACAGGTTAACTCAGAGATTCAGAGAGAGGGATGTAGAGGCCAGGTCAAGACAAGGGTTGTCCTGATTCAGATTAACTAGCCACACTGTCAAGAGAATACATAGAGATGAAAGGAAGGGAGGGAGAGGAAACGAGGAGCTGTAGAGAGTGGAATAGCCAGGGAAAATGAGAGTAACAGAAAGAAAAGTGGGCTGTGGAATAGAGAAGAAAGATGAGATGGAAATTAAAATGACGGGTGAAGAGCGAGGGAGGGAGAGAATGGAGAAAAAAATGGCGATCGACCTACTCTGTTTTCTCCATTCCACCAAACTGGTCATTTCCTTCTTACAAGCTACTTTCCACCAATTACATTCATGTCAGTCCTGGATTCAAAATGCAACAACAGCCTTCAGGGGTCTGCAGCAGTCTACCTCTTCCTATTGCTTGCTCCGGCCCCCTCCTTGCAGATCTCATTCTCCTAACACACGCACATTCACACGATCAGACACACGCACGCACACACACACACACACACACACACACACGCGAAGGCATGCTCTCAAATCCACATCCTCTATCTATCACCCTCCTCCACTGACTTCCTCTCCCTCGCTCATTTTCTTTTCCTCAGGCTCTCCATCCATCCATCCGTCCACCCACCCCCCACTCCCCACACCCCTGTATCTCCTGGCTTGTGTGAATCCTTTCCCCTGCTGGTGGGGGTGGTAATAGGAGGTCCGATTGTAGAGATGGAGATGCCGGACAGTGGCTGTGATGAGGAAGGAGGTGACAGGGCACCTGGGAAGACGAAGGGGCTCTATTATTAGTGATAACAATAACAACATCACTGGGCCTAACTGAATGAAGTCGCTGGAAGCCTGTTGACCTTAAGTATGGAGTTCAGAGACATGTGAAAGTTACTGGTCTCAGACTATACCAGATTACTCAGGTACATAGCTGCTAGTCTCAGACTACACTAGATTATTCAGATTAGGGCTGCAACTAACAACTATTTTGATAATTGATTTATCTGTCGACTACTACTTTGATAAATCGGATAGAAAAAATAGATCAATTCCAGAATCAAATGCAAGTGTTTTGTTTAAGATACATGAAAACATTTTAGGCTTTTACAAAGCCTTCATTAAAACTACTGTAGGCAATATTTCAAAAATCATAATGTCATTTTCCTGCCTGTTGGAAAAGCATTCCAGGGTATCATGAAGCTGGTTGAGAGATATTTGACCCATACTGTATATGGTAATGGAAATTGTAACACATTTAAATGCTGACGTTTCTGTTGTGGAGAAATAAAGAATTGACCAAATTTGACACTGATGAGTTCATTCATCAGTACCGTTATGAATGTTTAGCTAGCCGGAGCTGCTCAACTATACACTATTTGTAAAGGTTTCTGTTTAATTTGTAAAGGTAAAGTTGTCCCAAACCTTTGACATTTTTTGTCGTATTTGACTTTCGTCTGGGGTAGCCTCTGCCATCTTTTAAAATATATTTTTTGCTGCATCTCGTGTACTTCTTCTTTTACTTCTTCGTTCTATTCTTCTTCTTTTTCTTCTTTATATTCTTCTTCATCATCTTATTTTTCTTTATCTTCTTCTTTATCTTCTTCATCATCTTCATCTTCTATATCTTCTTCATCTTCTTCTTAATATTATTATTATGCATTGGTCTTTAATGGCGGTTGGCATCCAACGGTAATGGTACATTACTGCCACCTACTGTATTGGAGTGTGGGCAGTATACCTATGCAATGCATCTTGTGTAGACCCAACTAATCCATAATGACATTAATTGCCAACAATTTTTATTATCCATGGTATCGATTTTCATTGATTAGTTGTTGCAGCCCTAACTCAAATACATAGCTACTAGTCTCAGACTACACCAGATTACTCAGATACATAGCTACTAGTATCAGACTAAACCAGATTACTCAAATACATAGCTACTAGTCACAGACTACACCAGATTACTCAGATACAAAGCTACTAGTATCAGACTACACCAGATTACTCAAATACATAGCTACTAGTATCAGACTACCCCAGATTACTCAGATACAAAGCTACTAGTATCAGACTACACCAGATTACTCAAATACATAGCTACTAGTATCAGACTACCCCAGATTACTCAGATACATAGCTACTAGTCTCAGACTTCACCAGATTACTCAGATACATTACAACTAGTCTCAGACTACACCAGGTTACTCAAATAACTTCTTGTCTCACACTATTGTTTTGGGAGATGTGAATGCAGAAATGGCACCCGGGTGCACACCAAATCACAACCGCTTTGTTCTCTTGAGCGAGGTGGTCTCATGCAATTCCCAAATGAGCCCTGGTGCTGTTAGTTTGAAGCCATAATGCAGTCCGACCCAAACACAGGAAGTGACTTAAAAGTGCTGTGTATTGTGAGTTGAATTCGCTATGTACTAAAGGATTATCAGACATAAATGTGGCAGCCCGGGATGAAAGGGACAAGTCTGTGGTATGACAACCTTGATCAAATTATTGGTGCTCCTAGGCGGCCTACAGTCAAATGTTGCTGAGATACTGATATACATGTATCTGGGGCTTTGCCCAGAGATTTCAGATTTATTACTGTCAAGGGGATTGCATTTCTACTTTTACGCCAAATATATCCCCAGGGAGTGTAAGACATTTCCGACCACATGCCTATGGTTTAGAACATTTGGTCTGTTTGAATTTGGGCAGTGTAAAAACCTAAATAGTATTAACTTTGCTTTAACTCAGATTAAGCTAACAAACTAATAGGTAAGAAAAAAAGAGACCACACCAGATTGCTATGGAAAATGTTTTGGAGACTTCTGCAGAGAGTGGGAGACCCACACAGACAATAATATTTTTTATTGAGTTGGGAGATTAATAAATAATTTAAGATATTCAACTGGAGTGGGAGAACAGGGGTCTGGGGTAAGACAGAAAGGGAATACTCTGGATGTTTTGTTATTGGGGAGCTTTCATGGCAGAAAATGGAGGCAGGTAAATCCTTCTACTAAATCTCAGGAGATGGATTTCTTTATGATGGTGGGATTTGTTGAAATAAAATAAAACAAACTGCTTTACAAACGCCCCCTGGCCATAGAGGGAGAGTAGAGGTGCATCCTTACAGCCCATCAGTGTATGTGTGTGTGTGAGCTTGTACTTATTTTTGTCAGTCAGTAAATCCATCTCTTTCCCATTTTGATAGATCTGATTCAGCATGGAAAAGGCTCCGTATGAAAAGCCGCTAATCAGATTGTAACGGTATGGCACAGAACATGGTAACGATGCCCTCAAACACGTTCAGGATCACGCAAACCAAATCATCAGCCACAATTGTGTCATGCTTGGGTTCTAATGCCCTTTCCCAGCAAAAATGACGTGTAATCAGTTATTTGCCTGGGCTGCCCCTTGCATTGACTGAGAAGACAGCCACATTCACTGAGGACCAAACCTCACTCATTCAGAAAATCCAGGTGTAAGTAATACAGGGGAGGGGAGGGAAGGAAGGACAGAGCATGAAGGGTCCAAGGTAGGGGGTAGAAGATGAAATGTTTTGGAAAAAGGGAAGAGGGTAGGAGGTCAATGTTAGAGGGGTAAAGGGCTGATGAGAGAGTGTAAGGGCAGAGTATAAGGTAGAAGAAGTTGAATTGAAAGAATATGGGCATGTCTACTTGAGCAGGTGAGATGTGGAAAAGAGGGACAAGGATGAATATTGATGGGAGGTAATGGGTGTTGTTGGACTGCTGTGGAAGAAGGAAGGACAGGCCGGGCTACTTTGGCCCTGGAAGTGTGGGCATGGAGAGTGACAGTGCTGGCAGGAGCTCTCTGCTGGCTACAACACCAGCTCTGCATTTTTCATAGAGATGTTATGGCGAGATGGCCCAGGGATGATGTGATAGCAAGATCTCCCTCATGTTCTCTGGAGTACAGGTCTTCAATAACAATCCTTTGAACTGAGGTGAGACCTGGAGGAACAGAGGAACAAAGAGAAGTATGGGAGATAAAGAATAAAATGAAACCCAAGATCTTGATGGAGGAGTAAAAATTAACTAAAAGTTGTTAAAAACGAGGGAGAAGTTGAGAGTAGACGTGTTTTAACTCTTGTACCAGTTCACCTAACAGTGTGGTGATGTCGCAGTGATGTATTCTGGGTGATGTATAAACTATGTCTGGCTTATGATGAGGTGGAATGTAGGGCAAGACGGGTTGGACTGGACTACATTTAAACATCAGCAATTTCAGCAGTCCATGACATTTAATTGTGGTTTAGAATGATCTTTTTTGATAAATAAGCCATATCCAGAAGGGATACAAACACTAGTTAATGAGTCACTGTAGCAATGAGAATGCAGGTGGCACACTTCAATAGAACAACATATTGTTGTCTAGGTTTCAGGCAGAACTGCATAAACTAGGTGGTTGGATGCTATGGCCTCTTGTGATACAGGGGAAGACAGACCCAGGGAGAATGTAAGCTTTAAAAATCCACTTTCCTATGATCTTTAAAATCAAACCTTTCCCTTTGTCCCCAATCTTTAAAGAGCTGCAATTAAAGAGGTAAAATGAGAATGTTTTAGTCTTTGGTGTCCCTCTGGTAAACATTGCAGTCTGGAGCAATTAACCAACATCTAATGAGCAAAGTGGGGGTCTACTTCAGCATCACACCATTGTTCATTTTTGTTTTTTAATTAATGGGTTTTGAAGTAAAAATCGCAAAAGTTTTTAATTGTTTTTTAGGGTGGGGGGGGATCAGAGCATTAATTATACGAGGGGCTTTAAAGTATGGAGGATTTAGAGTTTTAATTAAAGAGGAATTTGTCAAGACTGATGCGACCAACAGACTGAGTTCAAATCCTCTGTTATGCCCACTTCATCTCTCTTTTTCTCTTTCTTTTACTGACTCCACAATCTTTCTTCCTTCCTCTCCTTTCACATACTCATATCCTTTTCCCACCTCCTCTCGCATCCTCTGTCTTGCATCCTCTCTACCTATTCCTCTCCCTCTCTCAATTCCTCTTTCTCTCCCTCTCTCAATTCCTCTTTCTCTCCCTCTCTCAATTCCTCTTTCTCTCCCTCTCTCAATTCCTCTTTCTCTCCCTCTCTCCCCGGTCTTTACCTCTCTTTAAACTTCTTCTTTTCCCTCTCTCTTTAAACCCCTCTCTCTCAATCTCTCTCTCATCATCTCTCTAAACCTCTCCTTCCTTCTTTATGCCTTTCTCTCTGTCTCTCTGGTGTGGTTTTCTTTGCAGGGTGTGGGTATCAGAAGGAGGATTAGGAGTTTTTCTGAGCTCTATTCTGAAATGGGAAAGATGAGGGATGGATGAGGGAGGGGGGGTTTAGTCACTCAAATGGATTCCCCAGATTGAATTAGTGAGGTTTTAGAAGAGTAAGAGTTTTTGGAGATGTACACAATGTTCCTCTCTTTTCCTCTTTATTTCTTCCTCTGCTGCTATCTTTTTCTCTTCTCTCTTCTTCTCCTGCTGTCTCTGTCCTCTCTCTCCTTCACTTTTGCCATCTCTCTCTCTCCTGTCTCACTTCCTGTTGCTCTCTCCTCATCTTCCCCTTACCTCCTGCTGTAGTTCTCTCTCATTCTCTTTGTCTCGATCAATACCTTGTTTTTCTGTTCTCTCTTGCGTTCTCTTTTCTGGACTCTGTATTTTTCTCCCCCTTTCTCCTGTCCTCTCACCCCTCTCCGTTAATAGCATATCAGATTGTTTTTATACCAATGATGAGTTAAGCTGAAGTGATTAGCACAGTGTGTAATGTGATTGCATTGCGTTGCTGATTTGCTGAACAGATGCCCTTAACCAGTGAAACTTTGCTAGGTTACATCGTTACACGCAGCCCCTCCACACAGCTGGGATCTCACCAGAGGAATCCAGGTTAATTGCCTTGATTGTGGATATAGCCGAGTTATCCCAGAAGGAATTGAACCTGCAATTGCCTTATTATAGCTGGGAGTTAATCATCAGACACATTCTTCCTCTCTCTGCAGCCTGTTCGGAAAGTCAATTTGAGACATAAACAAAAACAAGCTGTTGCCGGGAAGGTGTTCTGGTCAGTATAGGTTTCCGTGGCGACCGAGGCAAAAGTCGTACCCATTACAGTGTTTGCCGGTGGGACTAATGGGCCGATAGCATGGGGAACACAGCTCTCCCTCTCACACCCTGGTGTATCAGTTGGGCTGGAATGATATTAAAGAATAATAACCTGAAAAATACCTGACCTCCTGCTGTCTTCCTGCTTGCACCAGTCCTGCTGTTATTATGCCAATCATTGTCATTACACATCCCCATAGATTCATGGGATCAGGTGTTTGACGTGCACATTATAATGTCTCCTACACCCGACCCTATTTGTTTCAGCGCAATCTAATTAAGCAGCTAATACAAGTCTATGAAAACACATACAACTACATGAAATGTGCCCCCTCAAGATATACTGTGTTACTACTGAAAACAATGTGACAAGCATATTAAACCATGATTAAAGAACCTGACCCAGCAATTATCCATCAGCACGTTGTTGATCCTTCTCTTATCTCTCTCTTTTCATTTCATTTTCTCTCCATCCTTGTTCCGGAAAATGGCAGGGAATATAGGATTAACCAACAATGTCTCTCCCTTCCCTCTGTCTTCGTTGTTGCCTGTCACGTGTGAGTGCTCCATATCCTTTTATTGCTCTCCCATTTCATCTTGATTTCTTTCACTTCATCTTTTGCTATCCTTAGTGAAGGAGCGTATAATATTTTTTTGGCTTGATGTACGGCTTGGTGTAGGGCTGAAGCCGACAAAACAACGATTTGTAATAGTCGTGGAATTGATTGGCCTGCATTTGAAAATGATTTCTTTTCTTACCATGGACACAAACTATGTTAAAAATCAACTATACGCAATGAGTTTGTCTGTTGCATTGAATGCCAATGAACGAGGAAATACCAAACCTGAGACAAGAAAGACCATCTTGTTGCTGTTCAAAAAATGCAATTACCTTTTTTTTTTTTTTTTAAGTCAGTTATGTTAAGCATCAAGAGGAAAACAATCCATTAAATTGTACAACCTATCATTATTCTGGCAAGGAAACATCTATAGTACTTTGCTAAACTGTATTTTATTTGTATAACTACTGATGACTGGTCAAGCAGATAGAAAGGATATTTTGTAAAAGAAGTTTTTCCATGCTATAGCTTTGCCCCAAATCAAATGATTGCTGGTAGCTTAATTGGTAGAATATGATCCTTGCAATGGCCGGGTTTTGGGTTCAATTCCCAGGAAGGGTGTGGGGCTGGAGTAATCATTCACTAGTACGAGGCTCTCTGAATTATTCTTAATGACTACAATTACATTATTGAAAACAAATGCTTTAAACCATCTTGCTACCGCTCTGCATTAGGAGAAACTAAGGAACTAGCTGCTACTGGCCAATGTTTGACTTTCTGTATTAAACTGAGATGAGGGCAAGGCAGTTTGACAGCTATAGATTCCACCTTTACTGTTGCTTGTTGAGAGCATTCAGTTCATATCTCTGAAGAGCTACAGATGGTGCAGACAAGGATGAAAACCACAGTTGAGGCCTCCGTTTGGTCAGTGTCAGAATGACTAATACCACGTTAAAGGTTCAGTCAGGAAGTGTTTACTCTAAAGTGTTAACTGTGTTAGAACCGACACCTCTTGCAAGCTGTTCCTCTTGAAGAAATTGTTAGCAGATAATGGCACAGAAATACACCTTTCCTTGATATCCAAATATTCTCAGTGAACCTGTGGTGAGTTTTGCTTTATTTAATGGAATTATTTAGACACAGGGCCTGAAAAAACAATGGTATTAGTTGGATTGCCTGGCGTGTATGCTTAAACCAGGAAGTGGGAAGTGTATTTCCTGTATGTGCCGCTTTGATCTAAAGGCCCTCTACGAGGAACATTGCCTGGTTATAATGTCTATTGTCAGTGTGCCTGGCAACTGATGTTTTGTTTTAAGACTTGGGTAGCTCCTGTGGTAGCTTCACAATGGTGAATAAATGTCATGTCTTCATGTCTGGATCCACACTGCGGATGTGACAGGGTGACACAGAAGGATACACTGCAGGTTTTATGGGTATACACACTGGTGGACAAATGAATAAGAAATAGAGGCAAGGAGAGAAAGAATAAAGCAGGAATAGCAGAATCTGGGAATAAGGGGGAGAGAGAGAACGTGAAAGAATGGGAGAGAGCGAATTAGGTAGGGGGACAGGAAGAGGGATAGGGGAAATGAGGGGAGGGAAGGGTGCAATAGATTGATGAGAGAGAGAGAGAAACTAATTCTCACTTCACTCTGGGCTGGAAGATTAAGGAAGATTAGAGAGATGGAGTGAGGGAGGGAGAGATGGAGTGATAACTTCTACCGCATGCCAGCCAGAGAGAGATCTTTGAATGCCTAATACCCTAGGAGAGAGGGAGGGAGGGGAGAAAAGGACACGGGACAAGTGTGAAGAAGGGTGTGAGGGAATGGAATAATGTTTGTGTGTGAGAGAGACAGAGAATTATAGTGATAAAGTCATCCAAAAGAAAAGGGCAGAGCTGGCTCACTGGAGACTTAATGATAGTGGTCCTGGAGGCTAATGTCCTTATATTAGTAGCCATTTCTGATTTTGCCATAATCCTGGCTGGCCTGTTGGATGGAGATAAAAACAGGGGTATCGTGTCCTGACCCTCTGTTGATTCAGACTGCCTCTGCCCTTGTGGTCTAATACAGTCTGTCACAGTGGACATTTCAACGTCTTTTCTCATTCTGGTAATTTTCTCTAATTACTGATCCTTCTCTTTATCTCCTCTTTTTTATTCCTTTTTCACCAGGCCTAATCACGGACATCCCCTCCTCACCAAACTGACATTTCCTGATCACCCAAACACAGACACCCCTACTTTACCAAACAGACATCCCTACTTCACCAAACAGACATCCCGTCTTCACCAAAAGCTGACATCCCCTCTACACCAAACAGACATCCCGTCTTCACCAAACACCGACATCCCCTCAGAAGCCTGTGTTATTCATTAGGTCCAGGTACATCAACATATAGACCTGTTCCTTGTATCAGAGAAAGGGTTATGCTACCAACACACACATACACACATACAACTTTCCATGAGAGAGGAGACTCAGCGAAGCCACTGCAGCAGACTCAATCCGTCATGGAGGATTACAGCGTAAGCTTCTCCACGGCGATAGATGCGGTTTTATGGAAAAACACTGGTCTTTTTAGAAGAGAGGCCCTGCGATCTGTACATTAGCAGAAAGGGGATTCTCCTCCTCTGCAGTGTCCTCATTACTGCCACTATCTCCACCCCTGTGTGCTGACTGCCAGCCACGGTTGGTCTCTGCCCTCAGCGCTCCAGCTCCTTGACCTCTGACCTTGCAGGGGGGAGGGATGATTTCAACCGTGCTGTGGAGTTGACCTTGGGGTTGTGGCAGGGTGATGATACGCGTTTATGTGTGTGTCTCAGTTTAGCTGCTCGTTGGATGTGAGCCAGAAAACCCACACACCATCATCCAGCATAACCACACTCGCAGCAGGAAAACGCCTCGAAATGCAACACTGAGCCACCTTTGACCTTTGATAAATCACCACATAACACAACGCTTAGATAACCAACTTGAGCCACCCTAATGACTTGAAGCACAAACCACAACTCTGAACTAAAAATCATCCAGATATTCATTGAATGAAACAACTTTGAGCCCAAACCCATCACAAGCCACAGAGGAAAGTGAAGTAGAACACAATAAACAAAGGTCATTCATCATAGTCACGTTAGCAATCTGTTAGCACACACTGCACACACAAAACACTCACCACCAGAGCACACACAGTCTACCCCAAAATGCTACCTGGCTGGCAGAGTAGACACTTAAGCACTTCCTGAAAGGAAGAAAAATAAACAAACTGACCCAAATAGGAAAAGACTAAAACAAAATGCATTTGAGATTGGGGCAAAGTCATTAGAATTACAAAAATAACTGTCACCAGAGAAATAAAGCGGAACAGGACCGAGGGAGCATGAAAGTCATCAGACAGAAGGGGAGATATATGCTAATAAGGCTGGGACTATGTGACTCCAACAAGGGGGATTAAAATGTGGCGGCGGAGAGGCAGAGGCCCGAAGCCCAGCACACAGACTCAGCCCAACAGTACCATGGTGCTATAATAACATGCTACGACAACACAACATCCCTTCAGGCCTACTCTAGCCTGCTGACCAATGCAAAACTGGTGTAATGATGTGCAACTGAGGTCAATTATAGATCAGTTGTTTGTGTAGAACTTATACAGAGCTCAAATCTCAAACTACATGATAAAACATATGTGTTCGTGCTATGTGTCGTGCTACGTGTTGTGCTATGTGTCGTGCTACGTGTCATGCTATGTGTCGTGCTACGTGTTGTGCTACGTGTCGTACTAAGTGAATCTCGCTCTGGTCTAGATTGAGGTACTCCAACTGATCACAGTCGTAATTTCACTCCATGTGAAAAATCTAGTGTGGCACAATCCTAGTTGGAAAATTCCAGTTATCAAGAGGGGAACATGAAGATAATGTGGATAGCATCTTACTAGGATTTCTGACAAGGAATGTTTTGAAAGATCTTGGAATTTTGCAACACTAGCAACACATTAGATACGTTACTAAGCAACAACCTCCACCACTGTTTAACAATTGAAAAGATGCAGCTGAGGGAATTCGTGAAGAAACTTTGTTCTGAAAAGTGCATGCAGCAGAAGACTATTGATCTGTATCAGACGTCCTTTCACTGTGTTGCCTGTGGAGATAAGAGTTGAGGGGTTTTAGTGAAAGTGAGTTCTACTGTAAATTGATTTGAGCGTTCTGAGCGATTGAAGAGAATAAAATATTCTGTGTCAGTATTTCGCTATAGCCTGAGTTCTCCCTTGGTATAATATGTTGTTTTGGGACATATTCTAATTCTAACCTTTTGCACTTTCTGTTTATTATGGCATTTTGGTGATCATTGATCATTGTAATTGTCTTCCATTATTGCACTGTGTAAGATTATTTTATCTGTTCGATTGAGTGGGTTTGATGTTGTTTTCTTTCTGAGCTTATACAGTATTAGTAGGCCAATGCAATGATATTAAATATTTTTTCATCTGGAAGACTAACCTGTAAAAAAGAACATTAGTCTCAATGTGACTTTTCTGGTAAAATGCATTGAATGAAATGGTACCCAGAGTTGTCTGCAGCCTTCACTGTATTGCCCTATAAAGGTGAGGATGAAGGAAGTCTGGTTCTTGTATGTTTATCAGACTTGCAATCATATTTGAGTAAGGGCCTCTATTTTCTGAGGAAGGACAAACTTTAATTTGTTGATGTACTTGTTTCAAAGTCAAAACATGCGCACGTGTGTGTGTGTGTGTGTGTCTGTGTGTGTGCGTGTAAATGTGTGTGTGTAAATGTGTGTGCATTTTAGATGACACAGAATGGGTTTGAGACGTGTCAAGGGGATTGTTAGACACGTTCTCTGGTGCACTAACAACATGCTGCTTTTCCTCCCCCCTACACACATACACACGCACACGGGTGCGTGCGCACAAACACGCACAATTTGCTGCAGGGAGTGTGTTCATAGATTCCGGGGGACGTTCTCTAAAATGTCAGGCAGTGTTTT
>JACXGJ010005232.1:0-39917 GCA_016801105.1 Esox niger
TGGCTTTAATAAACACCCAGATAGTTTTGAATTTGTTAAACTCTACCATTCTGCTATTACTGATTTAATTACGGACACTTCACATGTTACCCCTTTGAGGTAATAAAAACTACTTTTCCCAGGTTTGGCAGTACAGAGATGCCTATTATCCTGCTGTCTGCCCACCGCAGGAAGTCCTGAAGTGTTCCATTGTTGGATGGCTTGGCTAGCTTGTTTGGATGGCTTGGCTAGCTTGTTTGGATGGCTTAGCCAGCATATTTGGATGGCTTGACTAGCTTGTTTGGATGGCTCGGTTAGCTTGCTTGGATGGCTTGGCTAGCTTGTTTGGATGGCTTGGCTCGCTTGTTTGGATGGCTTGACTAGCTTGTTTGGATGGCTTGACTAGCTTGTTTGGATGGCTTGGCTCGCTTGTTTGGATGGCTTGGCTAGCTTGTTTGGATGGCTTGGCTAGCTTGTTTGGATGGCTTGGTTAGCTTGTTTAGATAGCTTGGCTAGCTTGTTTAGACGGCTTGGTTAGCTTTTTTGGATGGCTTGGTTAGCTTGTTTGGAAGGCTGGGCTAGCTTGTTTGGACGGCTTGGTTAGCTTGTTTGGATGGCTTGGCTAGCTTGAGAATAGATGCATTATTACTATGCTGCAGTTAGTGTCTGTTGCATTCCTTCTACAACCAGTGTTGGGCTTTTGGGAGTCTGGCACCGGACTGCTGTGACAACTCCTATGTTCATGTTCCCCCCACATTTCAATGAGGTCTCATCCAGAGGTCCCTGTTTGATTGTCCCTCGTAGCCACAGCTTCAAGTACAGTGCTGCTTTTGTTCCAGGCCTTCACAGAGTTCAATACAGCCAGGCAGCCAGGCGGGCTGGAGGGGGAATCTATCAGCACCCTTTGTCATGCCTCTTAGTCTCTCCATCACCATCCCCTTTAGACTGGAGAATAGTCCGCATCACCATCCCCTTTAGACTGGAGAATAGTCCGCATTACCATCCCCGTTAGACTGGCGAATAGTCCCCATCACCTTCCCCTTTAGCCTGGAGAATAGTCCCCATCACCATCCCTGTTAGACTGGCGAATAGTCCCCATCACCATCCCCTTTAGCCTGGAGAATAGTCCCCATCACCATCCCCTTTAGACTGGAGAATAGTCCCCATCACCATCCCCTTTAGACTGGAGAATAGTCCCCATCACCATCCCCTGTAGACTGGGAATAGTCCCTATCACCATCCCATTTAGACAGGAGAATAGTCCCCATAGCCATCCCCAGTAGACTGGAGAATAGTCCCCATCACCATCCCCTGTAGACTGGAGAATAGTCCCCATCACCATCCCATGTAGACTGGCGAATAGTCCCTATCGCCATCCCATTTAGACAGGAGAAAAATCCCCATCACCGTCCTCTGTAGATTGGAGAATAGTCCCCATTGCCATCCTCTTGAGACAGGAGAATAGTCCCCACAACTACATATTGTTAACTGGAGAATAGTACCGTAATAGTCCTCTTGAGACTATGGGAAAAGTCCCATTACTAACTCCTTTAAACTGTATAGTCCTAGTCAAACTCCACTTTAGTCAAATCATTTTCCCCATCACAGTCCCCTGCACACAGGAGAATAAAACTCTGTAGACTAAAGAACAGAACCCAGTAGACTGGACAATAGAACCCAGTAGACTGGACAATAGAACCCTGTAGACAGGAGAATACAGGGGTGGCTCTCTTTTGGTCAGCCTTTAGGTACGGCTAAACAAGTGAGCTGTGAACCGTAAGGATAAATACTTTCTAGTAATGTCTTCCAGGCATTTTTGTCTTTGCAAGACATAATTAGTTCTCCGGGATGAAATGCTTAAGGGCTTTTGGACAGCGTGTATGTCTGGTCGTGTCTAAATTTGTTGCGCTGTAGGGTACATGGCGTCCTGGTTATCAGAAACCAAAGCTGTCGTCGATATGAGAGATGTTGCACATCAACCCGTTGTCCCCAAGTAGCATCCTATTAAACAAAGTGCATTACTTTCAACAGAACGTTCTGGGTGTTGGTCAGAAGTATGTACTAGATAGGGATTAGGGCGCCCTCTTAGATAAGCCCATGTCTTCCCCCACCCGCCCCTAACTGGATGTGTGACAGGGGAGCCGGGTATTGTAGGTAAAAACAGTGGGCCATGGAGACTGAATCTGTACAAGGAAAGTTCTCTCCTCATATACGTTCTCCCTAAAAAACAATTCAAATGCACAATCTTTCAAAAATGTTACTGACATAAGAAAAGTTTTGGGGGTATTTTATTTCATCTCATGAAACATGGGACCGACACTTTTCATATTTTTCTCCAGTATACATTATTTTGATGAATGGCATTAGAGATGATGAATGCTGTATATTCATTTTAAATGTTGACATTAACATTTTGTCTAAATATTTTAAAAGCACTTTCAGAGGATTTACTGATGATTATAATTAATTGATATGCGATTATGATCTTTTCATGATGAGGAATATTATGATCGACAAACAAATATACTTAACTAATTATGCCAGACCAGTGAACTGCATCTAGAGATTTGACACTATCCATGGCAACTTGGAATAAAACAATGTGAAAGTCTTTGTTGCCCTGACAGTAGTTGTAGGATTTAATACATTACCAAGAGTAGTCTGGTAGTAGTTGTAGGTTTTATACAGTAAGACCAGTCTGATAGTAGTTCTAGGTTTTATACAGTAAGACCAGTCTGGTAGTAGTTGTAGGTTTTATACAGTAAGACCAGTCTGGTAGTAGATGTAGGTTTTATACACTAAGACCAGTCTGGTAGTGGTTGTAGGTTTTTATACAGTACCAAGACCAGTCTTTGTATACATTTGTCCCTAAGGAAAAACAGCTGTAGCCTAAAGTTTGCAATACAAGTTTGACTGAATTTGGTTCACAGTTCCCTGCTCGGCATAACCAGACAGAGAGCATCATTCTTCATCTGACTCACCGGGGACAGGCTACGAAGCTCTAACGGCCCAGTCCCTCATGGTTATAATACCGCCCAAAAGATGCTCTTCACCGCACCGAGCTGAGGCAATGTCCCTGCCAGGAGAATGATGTCCAGGCTTTCCAGGTTTATCCCGCTCAGGCATTGTTGCTAAAAGCTAACAAGTGTCCTTATAAGCCATCACCAGGTGTCAGGATCACAGTCTGACTTGCTGCATAGAAAATTAAAAGCTTAAAAAGCCCAAGTAGCATCAAACCAGGTGGCAACGCTCCATATCTGCTGTGGTGCAAACTGGTGCAATTTAAGTGAAGCATCTGGCTGAAGTAGATGCACAGAGGCAGAAAACCAACTCTCCTCACAGGGGGTCTCTCCAGTGCCCCATCCTATTCTGCCCGCCTGTTGCTATAGTAAATATAATGCCAGCTTGTAGTGTGAATTGGTGTGGTACTCTAAATCCAGTCCTGCTGTCTGATAGGCTACTTTGTATGAATGCAACGGTACGTATGTTATTTTGTGTTCGGTTTTATAGTCTCTGTTCAATGCTCTGTACTTTACTCGTGATTTAGTGGGCGTTTCTACTCAGGGTTTAATGATCGGTTCTATTCTCTTGTTTTTATAGTCATTGCTGTACTCATTATTGTAAGGCAAGTTCTACACACAGGATTTAAATTTCCTCCTACTAGTAGAAAAAGTAAATCAGGACAGATACACAGGTGCTCCGTGGTTTAGTTGGATGGACATGTTGCCAGTTCCTGTAGCTAATCATATGTTAAATAAGGAGGCACACAATTGAAAGACTAAAGAATCTTTTGTTGAATTCCTGCGTAGTTTGACTTGCTGCTAACCAATGGTAAAGTGGCATGATCACTAACGATGGGGTGTGCCCAATGATGCCCAACTGTCCACAAGTCACAATTCCATCGGCCATATCTTTACTACTGCAGAAATGGCACGGTGTGGTGTTTTTCTATCAAGGTGTGGTGTTTTTCTATCAAGGTGTGGTGTTTCTCTGGCACGGTGTGGTGTTTTTCTATCAAGGTTCGGTGTTTCTCTGGCAAGGTGTGGTGTTTTTCTATCAAGGTGTGGTGTTTCTCTGGCAAGGTGTGGTGTTTTTCTATCAAGGTGTGGTGTTTTTCTATCAAGGTGTGGTGTTTTTCTATCAAGGTGTGGTGTTTTTCTATCAAGGTTCGGTGTTTCTCTGGCAAGGTGTGGTGTTTTTCTATCAAGGTGTGGTGTTTTTCTATCAAGGTGTGGTGTTTTTCTATCAAGGTGTGGTGTTTCTCTGTCAAGGTGTGGTGTTTTTCTATCAAGGTTCGGTGTTTCTCTGGCAAGGTGTGGTGTTTTTCTATCAAGGTTCGTTGTTTCTCTGGCAAGGTGTGGTGTTTTTCTATCAAGGTTCGGTGTTTCTCTGGCAAGGTGTGGTGTTTCTCTGAGATTTGCATTTTAATTTGCAGTTAAAGTTTGCTAGCTGGATTCAATATTATTACACAAGCTCTGATTGTGTTGCATCTCTATAGATGACACCATTTGTTTTCCAGCCTGGTTCCCCAGCCCTAAAAGGGACATCTGAAAAAGTCCATTGCTTCAGACCAGAACTCTGGGTGCCGAGAGACATTTCAGCCAGAGCCTTCAGTCCAGGTTTCTGGTTCTGGTTTAATTTCAGGCAAATCCTTCAGATAAGACTTCTAGTTGTAGTTACATTTTGGACAAATCATTCAGTTCAGGCTTCGAGTTCTAACTCCATTTCAGGCACATCTCTCAACTCATGCTTCTAGTTGTGGGGCGCGGTATTCAGGGTCCAGGCGAGTTAGCCAGGAGGCAGTGGAGGAGTTGTGGCAGGTCAGTAGGAGGGAGACAGAAAGGGAGGCCACATGGAAAGCATTTGGAGAGGAAGGCAGTAAGAGAGGCAGTTGGGAGTCTGGCAGAGAAGCAGATAGGCAGTGAGGCACGCAGGCTAGATGGGAAGCAGGCAGGCCAACAGGCTGGCACACTTAAAGTGTCTTGAGTGCCTTTTATGATGCTGGTACTTCTACCCTTTATATCGTGTATTTCGTTTCCTCGCTCTCAAGGGCATCGTGCTTCGGTGGCTTCTCATTCGGCTTGCTTGCACCTCCTCCAACACACACGCACACAACACATCTTTAGCTTAGATCTCGGGTCAAGGCTCGTAGGGGTAATAATGTAACTCTGCATGGTGTTATTTTTGCATAAGAGTTGGAGTGAGGGTTTAGTTCCAAATCTATTCTCTGGTCTTTGCTGCAGTCAGGGGTAAGGGTTGGTTCCAAATCTATTCTCTGGTCTTTGCTGCAGTCAGTGGTAAGGGTTAGTTCCAAATCTATTCACTGGTCTTTGCTGCAGTCAGGGGTAAGGGTTAGTTCCAAATCTATTCACTGGTCTTTGCTGCAGTCAGTGGTAAGGGTTAGTTCCAAATCTATTCACTGGTCTTTGCTGAAGTCAGTGGTAGGGGTTAGTTCCAAATTGGATGGTCTTCTCCAAATCTATTCACTGGTCTTCCACCTATGTAAAAAAACGTTATAGGTAAAGATTTACTTGTTGTTTAAGTTTGAGCATTAGAAGGAAATTCCTCTTTTGTTTTCCATCTTATTCATGTTGAAGTTCAAACAGGTTTTTCTATTATAATTTTTTTGTGCAACTGTTAAGGCATTTGACATGTATGATCTAAGTCTACCATAGGCCGACAGACAATATGTTTTTCTTAAAGATTGAGAATTATGGGGATCATTTGACGTTATTTAATAGAAATTAAATGCAATTGTATTTTTTTTACTCAAAATCCGTTTCCATTTCCATTGGTTCTCATGTCATAAGATCAAAAGGCCACTGTTAAAATCTTAAATTATAATGCAATATCCTTTAGCACGCATAAAGATAAGACGGCAACATAAATTATCATTATGTTTTATCATTTCAGCCCACACTTCAATCGTAATTGAGTGCGTTATTCTGCTATTGTTAAATGAAGTCCTATAATCGGCTCACAGAGGTGATTACAGATGTGAAAGGTTTTCTAATATAAGCCAAAAGGAAAAAGCATCTCGCCCGGTTGCCTATTGGCTTTCTAAGCAACCTGGCACGGGTCAGAATTATATTGAGTAGATATATAGCGTTTTTTCTTTTAAAATGCATATGGCCTTCAATGAGGTCTACGGTTATTTATTTCCCAATGAAGAGTATTCTGGAGCAACAAGGTGGATTTATGCGAAAAGTAAGTTCACCGGTCTAATTTATTAGGATGTACAGTACGGCTTGCAGGTGCTTGCCTTTATGCGTTATACTGTCAAATGTGTATGTATATATACACAGATGTGGTAACACGTTTCTTCAGGTCTACATTGATGCTTTACTGAAAATAACAGCTCCATAACTGGCGAACCACCATTTAGAGCACTTTGACCACATTCCTCGTCCGTATTATTTAAAGCAATCGAGCCTAGTCGCATACGTCATCCACCAATTGCTTAAAAATAGTGTTTTCTGGGAAGTCTTGAGTACCAGAAAAAAATCGCCTACGTTTCTGTTGTATTACAATTCAAACTAAACGCTGTCTTTAATAACATTAATTAATTCATTGTTCTAAAACAGTGGCTAGTTCATTACAATACTGATAATACAGCTATTTGCAATTTCTTATAAAATCGAGTTCCTACGACGTTGTACGTCTGGACTAACCCCAATGAACCTAGGTGTGAAAGATCGGACTTTTGTAGATCAAAGTGTATGATGGATAAAGACTATATTAAAGACGGTACAGTCCGTTTTTTTGTTGACAAAATTCAGGACAGGGGCCTGCTGGACCTATATTTCTTAAAATGGTGTTGTTTTACATAATTATATTGAAGAAAAGGACAGGACACAGAAGGTGGATAGATAATTCGGAGACCAAGGTACAATCTTTTTCTTTTTTTACTTCAGTAAAGAAAGTTACACAAAAAGTGGCAAGTCTTTCGACAATAAATAATAAATAATTTTGTTGTACAGGAACAAACGGAAAAAAAGAAATCATTTTTTCCAGAGCTAACGGTCGTTAGACTATAACTTATAACTATACACATCTTTGGGAAAGTAAAATATTATTGGACGGACACAAACTCACACACAATAGTCCCACGAAGCTTGTGGCAAAATAGAGGTATACCTTGTTGCAATGCTTTAGTAGTTGGGCTTTTTTAAGGAGATAATAACAAAAAATGGAAACGCAATATTTGCAATCCCCTCCAAATGTCGTCATATCAGGGGAAGAATCTCAGGTCAAGCTATTTTATAAACAGAATCGCCAGACAGTCGTTTGTTTGTATATTCAAACATTAATGCGCAAATGTAGCCAAGATTTAAGATTTCATCTTCAATAATAAAGTTAATATTTTTCCTAGAGGTCCATGGGTCCAAGGTTTTGTCAAAGTGATGTTTTCCGTTTTCTTTTTTGGCAAAACTGTAACCAGGCATTTCCAATCTGCAGCACCAGTCATGGTTGATGTAGGAGTAAAATCTATCCATCTCGTTACGCATGAATCGCAGACACTTTATGATGCAGGCAAATGCGCCATACCAGCTCCTTGCGAAACGCGTCTTCTAGCCTACACCACCGTCCTCCTCTCTACTCCTCATCCCCGGGGTTGTTTTGCTGTGAGTGGCCTGAAGGACGTATTACGGATTTATGGACGGATCTAGGTAATCCATGATTGTCTTCACAGTGTAAAAGTACAACCAGGGGTTGCTTTGTCATTTTAAAGAGGCGTCGTGCAGTAGAAGGAGGATTCTCTTTTCTCTCTCAGGTCGAATGGAATCAACGAGAGATTGACGTTTTGTTTCAACCCCGAGTCATGTTTTTCCGTTTTCAGCCAGTTCGCCTTTTGCCCAACTAACATCACCGACCTCGTCATCCGTCAGAAATATGACCAAGTCTGACGTCGTCTACAATCGGTCGGAGAGATCCTACGCCTCTATAGGGCTCGAGACCATGCTGTTGGGTGTGTCTGGAAGTTGGGACGACATCGAGGCCACTTCGCTCACTGTCGAGTTGGAACCGGGTCCCCCCTCCGAGAAATTGACCTGAGCGCAACAACAAAAATGATTATGCCCACTGTCAATGCTCAATATGTGAAGTCAATAATATACCAACAATAACAAGGTCTGCCCTGATATGACAGTTATATCTCAACCAATACGTCATATTTTTGACCTACATCGAGATATTATGTTAATAGCCTATATTATTTCAATGCACATTTTCAGTCAATAAAATAAAATAAAACAAGCCGAATGTCTGCTCGGGACAATGGCATGTCAACACCAATTTGTGATTTCACATATTAATAGCCTAATCATTTCAGTAAATAAAAACCAATGAACAAACATACGCGGAAACGATAATGCCTTAAAACTTTCTTGTCATACACAGTTGGACAGGCTATTTGGCTCCATTCTAGACGGATTCTCATTAGCTGGACTCACCAGTTGTTGAAAAGCGGGCTGGTCGATGTCACTCTGCAGCGCGAAGTCACTGAGGACCTTCCAGGGCGGTTGGTAACTCTGCACTTCCACTGGGTTTGCCTGCAAACCGCCGTCGTGTCTCTCCGGGCTGGCCGCCACCATTGGAGTGCCCGTCATTCCCTGGATATTCTGCAGATAGTCCCAGAGAAACTAATCGTCATATAAAGTTCAAAATTAGCACGCCAACATTGACACAGCAAAAACACAACATTGGGTGTACAGAATATGATGAAAATGTTTGGTGTTTTGCAGTCATGCTGGATATTTGAGGCGTGTGTGTGTACGTGTTTGTTTGTGTGTCTGTATGTCTGTGTGTGTGTGTGTGTGTGTGTCAGTTTGTGTGGGTGTGTGTCTGTCAGTTTGTGTGTGTGTGTGTGTGTGTGTGTCAGTGTGTGTCGATTTGTGTGTGTGTGTGTGTGAGTGTGTGTGTGCGTGTGTGTGCGTGTGTGTGCGTGTGTGTGCGTGCGTGTGAGTGTGCGCGTTAGTGTTTGTCCTAAATAGAAGAGCACGTATGCGCCTGCAAGTGGATTTATTCCTCATTCACATGCAGACGTATAGGATTTGGGCTTGATTCCATTTCATCCCAGTTATTTCAAGAAGAGGAAAAAGTGACTTGACAAGAATAGGAGTATTCTAATGAAACAGCTACAACAGTCAACCAGCACTTCGACCGATAAGAAAACCACTGTATCTTATTCTTTATTCCATAAAGACCAGACAGGGTCTCACCGTTTTATCGTTGGGCTGCTGCTGCTGTAACTGTTTCATCAGAATACTCCTCTTCTTGTCCTTGCAGCGCTTGTTTTGGAACCAGACCCGGATGACTCGGGGGCTGAGACCGGTCATCTCCACGAGCTGCTCCTTCATCAGCGCGTCGGGTCGGGGGTTTGCGTTGTAGCAGGTACGCAACGTGTGGAGCTGCTTTTCGTTAAGAACTGTCCGGACGCGAGTGGTCTTCTCCGGCTGTTTGTGGACGTGCGGTCGAAGCGCAGGCTGTCTGGCTGATATTGGGTCTGCTGTTGGGAAGGGGAAAGACAAAAATATAATTATTTATCGGAACTTAGACGCAACGAGTCTGTAAAATATATGTACATTTTGAGAATAGAAAACACTGAAATGTTTACCAGCATAATGGTAGCCTAGCGTACAGTTAACCAGAAGGTCTTATAATGTTTTACCAAAACGATGCTATAGGGCCCGCTTTAACGAGTTTACATTCATACAAATGTTATCTCGGCCTTGGGACAATGTAGAATTACATCAACTACCATCCCATAGACAAATACGTTTATTAATTTATGTTTCCGTTTCAGCAGCCGATGTCCAAACGCTAGTTAGGCCTGACATTAAAATAAAGCGAATGTTATCATGTCTGTTACAAATAGGTAATACGGGTTAAAAGCCAAGGTAACCAGTAATCCTACAGATAGAGCACGTTCCAATTATTTGATAATATCAAATGTTTTGCTATAATTTTTTAAACTCCGAAATAAAAAATGTTCACAACTTTAAGAGAACACAATGAGCGAGATTGGGAAACTATATTTCAATATAGCTACCGTATGTTTCTTACTACATCAGTACATTCTTTTTTTTAATGAAATAATTTACTTTGAACGAAGACTTCTCCAAATATTGCTTTGGCTGTTTGCCGAGCCGTGTTCGGTAGACATCGTCTAGTTTCCCGTCCAACTCCAACGTCCACACTAATTACGAGATCCGTTACACATGGCAGACCTTGGATTCACGCAGCATGATAAAGCTTGCATATTCGACAATTCAGATTGCTTTCCCAACTGGTGTGTAGAACTCTTCCAAAATCCACATATGAAATGAAACGGAATTATTATTGTGGCACGTGCACTGGAATAGGTTACATTTAATCTAGGCTACAGGCCCCATTTAGCTTTTGTGCCAGCAAGGCGTAGGCCTTTAACACCATTCACATATGTAGGTTACAGACTGTCATGTTGATGCCATGAAACATACCCCAGTGAAATATGAATGCATAAAAATTATTTGCCCCGCTCCCCGTAACCATAAAAATACTTTTCCTGGACGTACTCACTGGAAAAAACGTGCCCGCATCTACGCAAGTTATTTCGTCTGTGCAATGTTGACAAGATCAGTTGTTCCTCATAACAATTAACAAAAGAATCTCCCGCAACAGCTAGAATCCGATCAGCGTGAATAATGCCCTGCGTTATACAGTGTCTGAAATGTTTGTTTGTAACGTGAAAATAAATATAATATACGATACTGCATATTATATTAGATTTATTTAAAGATGTTGAAGATATCTAGTCCTATTGGATGTTCAGGGTTGCATTATATAGATACAATATAGTCAAACCGCAAGCTGCAAAACATTCTCAAATAAAATATGTTTCGCGTTGTTTCTTTATGTTTGTTCATATGCTTATAACCTGGTGTATTAGGGGACAGTAAAAAGTTTAACTTCGGCTAATCGAAACATTTTAATCTATGATAACATCGTTGAAACAATGTGCTAAATATTCTTACAGTTTTCTTGGAAGAACATTTCAAACCATCGTCGAACGAATACTCAACATCATAGGTACCCAAACAAGTGGAAATCAACAATACTGCCAATTATATAAATTGTTAACTTACCTGCCATTTGTAAAGGTCTGGCCGGGTGAAGGGGACTAAGGGGATCGCCGGCGCCCATTGTGGCCCTTTCCACGACGTCATGGTCGGCCCGGCAGAACAAGCCGTCCTCCCGCAGAGCGAACTCGTCCCCCGGGATAAGCTGTCGGCTGCAGGCCACACATCGAAAACACTCGATATGGTACACCTTGGAGCGCGCTCTCATCACGAAGTCATTCTTGCTGAAACCGATGTTGCATTTAGCGCACTTTATCCCGTATAACCTGGAAGATGAGGAGAGTTTGGATGACTGCTCAGTGTCACCCAAGGCAGGCACGCGGCAGTACGTCTGCATAGTGTCGGTCTACATGGCCAGCCCAGATAATAGGACAGGCAAGCGAGGGCCTCTTTTGGACGATGGACTGTCGGTCCCTAATATTGAGTTGTGTATATACGATATGAAATTACAAGAAGCCACTGTACAATAATGCATTCACAATGATGAAGACAGGGACAACATGTTACTTACAGGCTTATTATGCAATATTCCTGGATGTCATGTAGAAATGTTTCCATGATTACGCTGAAGATTGCTATTATATAATATATATTATAAATACTACTAGTAATACTGTTATCACTATTACAGGCGAAAACTGTATTTGAGAGATAACAGAATATTTCGATACATAAATATAATCGATCTACAGTCTGCAATAATCGCCATCAATGCTGTAATTATTGCAGTAGTACTTGAAGTCATTGAATTCCATAAAATCGTTTCAATATAATATGTTAACGGACTGTGTATGAATCCGTCAGGAAAGGTCGCTTAATGGATGTCCTCACGAGAGTTTAGAAAACAGCATTTTTTATGTTCTATTTCTATAGTTCATTGCTAAATAATTTAACGTTTATTTCAATGATGCAGAGTTGGTGGTGACACAATCGTCAATATTAACATCGTGTAATGTAAAATACATTATATAAATGTGTTTGGTAAATTAAAATATAAAACATTCCTTTAAAATAGCATTGTGCAGGATATCCGACTTAGTAAGTCAAGCGAAAAATTAATGTTGACGTCCCATGTATAAACATGTTATTAACATAGCCAGTTAATACGTGAATGTGTCAACCAATCAATCAATAACAAACAATGTTATCAACGCGATGAAATTCATAACAGCTGTTACCTGACATAGTCTCTTTTACAGTAGGTCTTTCCGTCTCGGACAAAGCAGGTACATGACTCGTCCAGATACTGGTTACACTCCGCACACTTTAAACAGGCTGCATGCCACTCCAGGTCCGGCGAGACCCGCAGAATATACTGGTCATGGATCTGATTGCCACAGCCAACACACAGCGAGATCAGGCGCTTTTCTGGAGAACAAAGTTGGAGCAATATTTTTATAATGTATATTATATTTAATTAATATTACATAGTTATATTCCATGAGTTGACGGACAAGAGGGGGACATATTTTCCACTGGGACAGAATTTAGACAGGGCACATTTGTATATTTTTATTAATAATAAGTCTGTTAATTCTTTTCTAGAAATTATATGAAATAATAGTTATGAGTTATAAACGGTTATAATAGTATTTCTCAATGTGTTATAGTTTTCATGCTTACTGTTACTCAATAAACAAACTGTCTTTATTTGCATTAAGAGCGTAAAGTAGCCTAATTGTACAGACATTTCAATGGAAATGTATCTTTCAACCGGCCCTGCTATAGGCTACAACACAAAAGTTTGCACGAACCGTTGTCAACTGGCAAAAGAAACACCGACTGACAAATTAGTGTAATCTCCCATCAGTTTTGCATCACTCAAAATATAATACAAAACAGACACTTGATTTGAAAGGCATCATGGCTCTACTTACTTTTCGGCGGATCCCCCATATCGCCCATGTCCAAGAAGTAAGGCGGTGTTAGGTCCACTTTAAAAACGTGGTGCAACAGTTTTGAAGCTTGGGGGTTTTCCTTTTCCTCCGGACTGCGTTTATAAAGCAGTCGCCGGTGTTCTGCTCGACGCTAGCTGAGTTTACCCGGGTGTTGCAGGACTTGTTCGGCCTCGGAGTAGCTCGGGAGGGCGAGGGTGTGAGCGGATGTTCTCCGGTGCCTGGTCCCTGTGCGGCGATGGGGCACGCTAGTCCTTATTTCCCAGTCAAACTCCCTTGCACCAACTCTACTCTATCGCCATTGGGCTGACGTAGGACACTGAAACGTCATCTTTATGGGATGCTGATTGGTTATGAAGAGCGGAGCAGCTGTTAGTGTTAGCAGAGTCCAAGTACCCACCTACCTCGCTCCTATTCTGCATGGATCACTCTACACTCCACTGAAGCAAGGCTTTTTCCCTACTTTGTCATTGATATTCGGAAATCATTAATTTGTTTACTCATTAAATTATGAATTTGCATAATGGAGTCAACAAACACAATTCAAAGCAGCCATAGGCTATGACCGGCGTGACTTCTTGGATTGTATGCACTCTTAGACGACAAGGCTTCTTAAACGCCGTATTCACAGATAACTATTTCATTTTTCAAACGATAACCTTTGTGGTTTCAGAAAGAACACCTTTGGTTTCAGGTAGAAAACGTATACAAGTTTTTACTTTGATTACTAAAGAGATTCTACCTGTAAACCTTCATGGAATCAAACAGTTACATAGTTACATCTGGAATAACAACGGTTCTACTGGGAACTCCAAGGGGGTAATTGAAAGGGTTCCCCCGAAAAGATAGACAGAAAACAGTTCAGAGCCTTTTTTCTGTGGCTAAGCTTATTTTATTTAGGCTCCATTCTTGAGTGACATTTCATAGAAGTCTTTTACGGTTTACCCATTTTTTTTAAATTTAATAACGTATAGTAAGAAAGGAAGCAGATTATGATATTCATCAATCTGTGGGTGAAATACTAATAAAATAATTAAAAATAATTATAGAACTGAACGAAGCAAAATGTCTTGCACTTCGTGGTAATGTAAGCCTAATTTGTAGGCTCACCACCCCACGTCTTTACTGTAAACCGTATACTTTCTGTTTACTAAAAATAAGCGTAATTGCTCCCATTATGTCACGATATGAGCCAAGTAAAACGATCTAATTTCAAATACATGGATACTACGCTAGATTGCCGTTATGCGTGTATTTTACAGACTCAGTGTAACAGTGTTTCTTCAGTCTGACAGTTTGTCAACCCCAACTGTCATTACCATAAATAATTACAGATAATGACACCCCTAAAGCCGCGACTAGAATACAAACTCCCATTGTGGAACATCAGATTATAACTGTGTAGAGAAAGAGCATCTCCGGACGGGGTTGGTATAATGTGGATGGAGGCATACGCCAGGAGAGCATAATTTAAAAAGGCTTGTTTTTATTTTAATTTCAATATAAATGTGTTGACCAACCGGTGTCTGCAGTGACTCAACTCTCCGAGGATGCGTCTGTGAGAGTTATGATATGCTAAAAACACATGTCCGTTTCCCACATTTTAAATAGTATTAATATTAACGCCGCATCCGTTTCCTTGTTATATCCGATTCGTAAGCAAACTATAAACGTTGCTACCGAGTCTTTTCAACATTTCTTGATATTGAATAGTCTACAAAAAAAAACTGATCACATGGCCTATTTCTTTACGGACTGCACAACACATCTATGACGAGTCAAACTTTAGCCGATGTGTGAACAGCTCGTCAGGCCAGCAGCAGAAAAAGCTCTGAAACCAACCGGTCATATTAGACCCAAATGCGCCCTCTTGTGTTAGTGGCGTGACCCTATTCCGCAACCCTTTAACCCGCAGACAAAGGCGTGTGCAGACCATAATGTGGACTGCTCCAGCCCTCTACCAAAGCCTTTCATTCACCCGCAGGTGTAATTTTAGTAACACAGGACGGTGATACCAGACTGTAGGAAATAATAGACATGTTTGACAGTGGTATATAATTGCATTACTTTCCCCCTGAAAAGCTTTTTTTCTGGAGTATAGTATTAAAAACCTGGATTCACATTGGAGAACATTGAGAAACCAGGAGTGTGTTTGATGGTCAGGTAGAAAGAGGCGGGAGGGGAGATATGTTGGAAAGAGAGAGACGAAGAGAGAGAAACAAAGAAAGAAAGGGGGCATGGAACCAATGAAAAGACCTATAAAAAGGGTAAACACTTGTCTTTGTGGTCACTCAGCTTTTCAGGAACACGGTGGAAAATGCTTTAGTCTAGATTACAGGTATTACCCGCCTTTTAGACACTTTAAGACGCCATCGCGCCATTGTTTGATTAGCCTGCATAACCTAGATTGAGGCCTGTCTCACAAAGAATTTCTGAACGATTTCATAAAATCTGCTGATACGGTTGAAAAAGTTGATAATGATGTATTATGCGAAATTTAATATATGTATGTGTGTGTGTATATATATATATATATATATATATATATATATATACATATATAATAAAATTATGTAATCTGTACGTATAGTATATATTCTGTAATTGTCTTCTTGATGAAATATTTATTGCTGATAATTAATTTACAGTAAAAAAAACGGGATATATTTTTTCATGTTTTAATGCTTAGATTTTTATGTGTCAGAGAGTGTGTGCGAGATAGAGAGAAAATAAAAATAAACTGATAAAGAAATGCGGTGCGTCCGCGTGGCTCGGTGTGTGGTGCGGTGCGTGCTGTAAGGGTTTTCTGGGTTCTTTCGGGCCTGTGTGTTGATGTGATTCTGTGCATGAGCGCTTATGTGTGTGTGTGTGTGTGTGTGTGTGTGTGTTTGTCGGTTCACGACCCATGGCATTGATAACAGGCAGATAGAGAGAGTCTTATACATCCCAGGGCTACAGAAATGTATAGTGATTTATTCTTTCATATCGTTCATTGCACCTGCACTTCACCTGCAACACTACGTTTCCACCATAACTCATGTGACCCCACCCTCCCCCTCCCCCTCCCCTCCACCCCTAACATGACACCTCTCTGTAGCACGACGGAGATATACAGCATACTCCACCGAAACTGGGAATATGCATTGCCATGGCAATAGCATGGTGTTCGACACAAAGCTGTCGCCACGGCATTAACATGCATGTGTTTTCCGAGTGTTGTCTCATCCCGTGGTTGAGAATTAGGATAATGTTATGTTTTGTTGGATGTACATAAAATCAAGTAAAATAAGGGGTCGCTTTGAATACTTTAAAAAGAAATACAGAACATGCTGGGCCATACGGAAAGTACACACGTATGAGTTATATTACGATACTATACATCCCCACGCATCAAGCTACAGTGAAGTTTGGGCAGTGTAAGACAGTGTGGAAGGCACCCTGTTATTTAAAGCTATGCGCATCTCTCCCTGTCTCTTCCCATAGCGAAACTCAAACTATAAGTCCACCCAGACACATGTTTCTTCTGCCTGTAATCGTTTTTGGAAAAAGACAAGGGGTGAGGAGGAAGTGTAGGAGGTAATGAAGGGGATGTGGTGGGGGAAAAGGAGTGAAAGATGCAGGGACGACACAGAGTCATACATTGCCTTCAAAGCCTTTATTATCTTCATAACATTTTACCGTTTGTGACGATGATGATGATGACGATAATGATGCTCTTTTATCCAGGAATAAAAAATAAAATAAATTCTTCAAGAAACAAGAGCACCAGAGTAGACTAGAATCCATCACATTAAATTGAAAAAAAACAGGAAGGAACAGGACATTAGAATAGCACAGAACTGAGTAGAACAGATTAGAACATATTTAAAAATAATATAATAGAAAATGGCAGTATATAACATTATAATATAATATGAATCAAAGGAAAATATTACAAAATAACAACAGAATCAAACTGCATAAAACAGAAAATAACAGAATAACAGCAATACATGAAACTACACCTGAATAGATGTTTACTAGAGTTTTGGTATTCAAACAATTCTCTTGGATTTGTAATATTTACAAAAATAAACTGTTCCATATTACCATATTATAAGGTTTTTTTATCATGTCTTTTTAAAACAATTATTAAAACAAGTTCTATACTACATAAATACCGTAACTCAATCCATTGGAATTTATTTGGGTAATTGTGTTTATATTGTCTAAGGACAAACATATACATACTACAAACACTATTCACCTGGGCTTTCAAATGTATGTGGAAATATCTGTAATATACACACACATTTATATACATGCATAAACATACAGCTTTGGAAAAAATTTAAGATGCCACTGCAAAATTATCAGTTTCTCTGGTTTTACTATTCATAGGTATGTGTTTGAGTAAATTTTTTTTGTTTGTTTTATTCTATAAACTACTGACAACATTACTCCCAAATTCCAAATAAAAATATTGTAATTTAGAGTATTTATATGTAGAAAATAACAACTGGTCAAAAAACAAACAAAAATGCATTGTTTTCAGACCATAAATAATGCTAAGAAAACAAATTAATATTCCTTTTCAAGAACAAAGTACTAATGTTTTAACTTAGGAAGTGTTCAGAAATACAGTTTAGTGGAATAACCCAGATTTTCTATCACAGCATCCATGTGTCTTGGCATGCTCTCCACCAGTCGGTCACATTGCTTTTGGGTGACTTTGTCACTCCTGGCACAAAAATTCAAGTAGCTCGGCTTTGTTTGATGGCTTAGGGTTAGGGTTGTGACCACCCATCTTCCTCTTGATGAAATTCCAGAGGTTTTCAAAGGGGTTCAGGTCTGGAGATTGGGCTGGCCATGACAGCGTCTTGATCCTGATTCCAGCCTTGCTGAAGCATCCCCAGATCATCACCGATCCTCCACCAAATGTCCCAGTGAGTGTGAGACACTGTGGCTTGTAGGCCTCTCCAGGTCTCCGTCTAATTTAGACAATCGGGTGTTGGACATATCTGAAATTTTGACTCATCAGAGAACCTGACCTAACTTCATTTGTCTACGGTCCAATCCTTATGGTCTTTTGCAAATATCAGCCTGGCTTTTCTTTGCTTCTCATTGTCGAAGGGCTTTCTAGCTTTGCACGACTTCAGCCCTGCCCCATGGAGCCTATTTCAAACCGTCCTCACCGTGCACTTCACCCCAGCTGCTGTTAGCCATTCTTTTTGTAGGTCACTTGATGTCATCTTATGGTTGTTGAGTGACATTCAAATGAGTTGACGGTTATCTTGGTCAGTGGACAGTTAACAAAGTTAATACCAGACAGTATTATATAGTATACATTATACGGTATAATATAAAATATACATAAGCCAATGAATGAATGACAGTCCACACTACGAGGCTATCATATAGCTGAGTCATGCCTGCACTGGCAAAACTCCGGGACAACATTTACCTATTGCATTCAAGGAAAAGGATGGGTCGAAAATAAACAATACAGAGTAGTTATCATTAAAACAAAACACACTAAAAGAAAACATAGGGGATTTTAGCAGATATCTCTACTATAGTCTGCTAGCAATTCAAGAGAACCATGAAAGCCCAGCAGAAACAGTTCATTAACGAAAATTATTGCATGCCATTTGTTTTAGAAACAACGTCTACTGTAGCAGGTAGCTAGAATTTTTAGTTGTCGTTGATAGCAACAGCTAGCACTACTAAAAAAATATTTTGTATCAACTGGTAGAGGGTCGCAATTGGGCCGAGACTATAGCGATCCTTGACCACGCTATATTGTTTCTTAGAGGCCTATTGTGTCGATAGACCTTGAGTGTTATGTTATTAGATTCCTTCTTGTACGAGTAGAATTTGCTGTTAATCCGACATTTTGGTTAGGTTCTGGACTATTCAAGATTGTAGTACATCCTACAAGCTTTCTTATTAGTTTTCCGCTGTGCTCTGATTGGCTTTCCGTGAAGTAGAAGGAAAAAAGTATTGTTAAGGTTCTATTTTTTCCATCTGCCGTTCCGCAATGGCCAGCGCTGCAGTCCGGCTTCAAGGAGCTGGGCGGGAAGCCTTTTTTGAATGGCTAGCAGGGGGGAACGCTTCCGCTTTCAATAACCGCATGTCGCTTACGTAGGCAGTGTTGCCAACTTAGCCAATTTGTCGCTATATTTAGTAAGTATTCACACCCCTCTAGTGACGATTAAAAAAAAAAGTGACTAGCGACGAATCTTACGATGTTTTCCGGTGTTATTGGAGACTATTGGAGATTCTGACATGAAAAGACGAATCGTTCTTACTCTTCTCAACAACCCGTGGGTGCTGCTGTGGGCCCCTGCCCCGTCCCATAGCACTCACAGGCGGTGCAGTCCTCGCGCAGCAGTCCCTCCCAGTTGCAGTCAGGGCAGTATATGTTCACCAGTCCGCGTCCAGAAACTGCAAATGTATAGCGCATGCAGGAAGCCGCTGCTGGCGAATCCCACCCTGGCTTACATTCAGGGCGGGATGTAAATGTATTCTTTTGTCTAAAATAAATAACTGCACAAAAATAAATCACTGCATTTGACTCACACAGCCTCACTCACATTTTCCACTGTGTGTGTGCCTCTGTGACATAAGTTAAACATAAATAGCTGGCTAGCTCATCATGTCTGAGTCTAAACTGTACACACAGAAATTCAGAACGGTGTGGGAATCAAACGTTATTGAGGCGAATTATGCAAATTAGGTGCTGAAGTCATCTAGGGACTTCTAGCGACTTTTTGGACAGCCAATAGCTACTTTCCTTACTGAGGAGTTGGCAACACTGTAATGTGTGAATGAGGGGTAATTTAAAATACTTAACGCCATACATTTTCTGTCCACGTTAACGTATTTCAATTTTTTTTGCCTGAGTGACGTTAATTTTTTTGTTGCCGTTAACGCATTTTTCACTTTTGAGCATGACTTTAGCGGGAGCTGACAGGATTGCGCTACTATAGCGCACTTATTGTTTGCCCTTATCTTTATTTGTGGTTGATTTGACCTGAGCACTTCACCGCAGGCATTTTTTTCAGTATATAAATAGAGAGTTGGCATTCAGGTCATGAATCGTGTTTACTCGGCACAAGTTTAACAACAACAGCCTAAAAACGCGTTAGTAGGCTACATCTCTCCTTGCCTCCCACCCTATTGTCCAAAAACCCATCAAACTAGAATGCTAGCCATGGCTCCCCAAACTCTATCTGCTAATGTTACGTGAATCCACCTGCTAACAGCTAGTAATCCACCTGCTAACAGCTTGTAATCCACCTGCTAAAAGCTAGTAATCCACCTGCTAGTAAATTGTCAATATATTACGTTTTTGCTAATCTAAGTATTAATGTTTCCACCAAAGCATTCTCATAGTGGAATTCACCAACAAGTTTGCTCTGCAAGAATAACAGATGATCCCTGATTTAATGTTTGTATATAACATCTCTAGACACCATCACTACCTCATGCCAGAGCCTATTTAGGTAGCCTACCTCATGCATTTGGTTGAATTTAGGAATAATTTAATAGATATACTTTATGAAGGAATAGGCTGTGGCTAACATCTTTCAGGAAATCTAATGTCTACAGGTCCCCACCTGGACCCCATTCTAACCACATTACAGTCTAAACATCAAAGGACAATACCTTGACCAGCTTAGGTGTGACCCAGTGGGTTAAATTCCTGCACCCCTTCAGCTTTCCAGATAAAAGGGGCTGATATGTGTTTTATACCATAGACTAACGTAGCAGTTACTCTTATTGGTGCATTAATCATGAGAACAATATGAGATGGTGGAACAATAGACCAGCTACATTCCATTTAGATTTACATGGGCTACATTTAGATGCAGCCAGTTTTTGTGGTAAGTTATGGACTAACATTGTATGGATATTAAACTAAAGCAAGGGCATTGACAACTTGCATTTATTTAATTCTACGTCATGCACTATCCATAGTTTGCAATAAAACAAAACATTTCTTACCATAATGCACTGCTTTTCAATCTTGAAAATAATCCTACACATTCTAAAATGTGAACACATTCTAAAATGTGAACACATTCTAAAATGTGAACACATTCTAAAATTTTAACACATTCTAAAATTCCAATTAATCGCGATAAACTAGAGAAGATTATGCGATTAATCGCGATTCATTATTTTTACCATTTGACAGCACTTGTACAACTTATACATATCATTCACACCCAAAATATAGGCAATTACTAATTATTAAGCCAGTGCTTCCATAGCCATAACTATACATTCTTCAAACTAACAAAGCTTTAAATCTAACGTTTTAGGTATATGCTATCACAAATATTGATCAGTCGTCTTCCTTCTTGCAAAGCTGGCTAGCTAGTTAAATTAATAGTTGAGACAAAACATATAACCCGGGTAGAACGGGATACATGCTTTTAGCCGGATATGAAATGTTAGCCGATAAGAAACGTTAATGTACACAAACACTGGTTTACATCTCTAAATGGACGGTAATAAATGCGCCTCTAAGATTTCCCATCTACCAAAAAGTCTGTAGAAAATGTAAATGACAAAATTTGTAATAAAAATGTCTAGGTTTAAACGGTGAACAAATATACATTACCAAATAGTTTTCGTTAAACAATACCGGAATAATTGAATGGGATAATACCTCGAGCGATAGCCCTCTAGCTGTCTGGAAGGGAAGACACTCAGAGCAGAGATCAGCCATGAAGAAGAAATGAGCGGATGGAAAAAATCTCTTTCTGGCCTTATTTCTTGTCCCAAACAAATTATTTATGTGTCTGCAATATTTAATTAATCGTGTTGTCTTTATATTGAGTTTTAAAGTGGAGAACAAGCTGTCCCCATTGAAAACAAGACTTTTATTGTACCTTTCTCATCTGAGTTGGACAGTTGGGTTTGGCCCCTTTCAGCTTAGTGGTATATAACGCAAAAGTTACAGTTTACCTAACTGATAAAACACATTTAGGTACTGTTATTTGGATCCTCAAAAGGTCTGCTGATAAAACACATTTAGGTACTGTTATATGGATCCTCAAAAGGTCTGCTGATAAAACACATTTAGGTACTGGTATATGGATCCTCAAAAGGTCTGCTGATAAAACACATTTAGGTACTGTTATATGGATCCTCAAAAGGTCTACTGATAAAACACATTTAGGTACTGTTAAATGGATCCTCAAAAGGTCTCCTGCTATAAAACACAGAGATCTAGTCATCAACCTATTTGAATCCAAGCACATGGATTCACTGTAATTAAGACACTAATAAAAGTAATGTACAAAAACCTGTCAAATATAATATGCACATGTTTAAGAGGTCCTTCTGCTCCAATACTTTGACAGTATTTAATAATTTACAGGCAAGCTGACTACAACCCTATGGGAATATTTTGTGAGGCACAAACATTTCCCCTGTAAACACCCTGCGGTTAATATGAATGTATTGGGACGTATATAGCTTGACACGTGGGACAATAAACAAAAAGGGCCACACCGTGAAGAGACATCTCACCGCTGTCTAACCTCCCATTCGTCCTCTTCGGCGTTGCACCAGTGACTTCATTTGAATAAATATCTGGCATTCTGTAGCGCAAAACACAAAAACACAAGCTTACTTTTTACAGGTGGACATCTGAGGCTGTGTCGTCTGGCAGGAAGTTCTCCAGGGGACCCTGTTAGTGTGCGGATTCATCATTGATCCTGTTTCACAGCTCGATGCTTGGTTGCTCTCACAAAGGCCATGGACGAAAACCAGGAGGAGAGGGCGGGCGCGCACACACACACACACACACACACACATACACACACACACACACAAGCTACATTTAGCAAAAGCAATAAGGTGTGTTGTATTAGCCAAATACCGCAAACCTCAGATGTGCCTGTTTCAATCATAAAGCGGTTACTAATTAAACTGTTATTTGTCTTACCAATGGTATATGCTGTGTCACAAAATAGGCGGATTAAATCCTGAATGCGAATTGGCTGATAGCCATGGTATTTGAAACCCCGGGTTTGATATCACTTTTTACTGCTCTAAACGAGCAATAAGACATCTCGGGGAGAGGTGTTATGTTTCCAATTTACCATGTCTAATTGTTATGTCCAGGCACTCTGCGATGCGTCGTGTATAAGAACGGCTCTCTGCCATGTATATTGGACATATAGCACACCCACTTGCACCTTGCTGTTTACATATACCTCAGGTTTTCAACCAATCGGTGTTCAGGGCTCAAACTAACATGTTAATAATAACATGGCGGATTGGGTATTATATTCTCTACCTCGACATTAACTAACCGCAAGAAACATCTGAATGCCTTAAGAGAAAGGGGGGATGTGGACAACCCCAGAAGACCGTGTGTGTGTGTGTGCTGTGCGTGTGTGTGTGTGTGTGTGTGCTGTGCATGTTATGTGTGTGTGTGTGTGTGTGTGTGTGTGTGGGTATGGTGGACGTCAACGCATGGCGTCTCCGTCACGGTTAAGCCTGGTCAGATAGGCTCCTTCAGAACAGCCCGGTGGGTTTGCCGTGCCGCAGGGTGCCCCCTTAGCGGAGCGGCGCAGAGCAGACCGGCCTCAAACTGCCTTTGTGTTCGTGTGCGCCGTCGTTCCTCTCAGACCTAATGCTCCTCCTTCGAGTTGAATGCTTTCCCTGGGCTGAGAAAGAGAGATTGAGTGTGTGATGTGTGTATGTGTGAGAAAGGAAGATAGAGTAGCCACCGCTTTGGCAGATAAATCCTGTCCTGATTATAGTTTGTCATGTACTGAGATGCTGTTCAGAAGAACAAACACTTCAGCCTGGGGCAGGAAAATCACACTGTTGCTGAAAAGAAAGCGTTTGAGTGCCACGAACGACAACTCCGCTGATTTACAGCTCAGTGAAACAAGCTTGTTTTTTCTTCCTTTTGAAAAGTACAGTAGATAGTAATCTCAGAAAGGGATTTAGATGTTACTCATTTGTTTTCATAAATCAGGATTGTGTTTGTAGGTTTGACAATTTACTCAAAACAAAGTGCTTTAAATTGCAGGTCACATTCATGAAGACAACAGTTCATGAACGTTCCTTCTTTGGTGTGCCGAGTTTAAAGAGTAAAACAATTAGTGGTCAAATTCTACCATGTGAGATGCAAACAAGAAGATGCAGGTGGTCTGAGCGTGATGATGCTGTTGTTTATTTCTCCTGTAACTTTTAGCTGCTCTATGACATTAGTATTCAATGTGGGACACCATTATGTAATCTCTCACAAAACCAACTATCTGGACCACACAGTGTGAGCTATAGATTAAGTACCTGAATTCAACTTAGTGGACACTAAGAAACACAATGTTTATTATATTCTCTGTGATGCACAAAAGAATCTGGAGGGCTAAATTAATTGGGGAATTCATACTATGATTCAGATGTGTTTTTGCAATTGAATGAAATTTAAAAAAAGCTGATGGTCTTTGTTTAATCCTCATACCTTACGGTCTCTCTTTAATCCTAATACCTGGTGGTCTTTGTTTAATCCTCATACCTAATGGTCTCTCTTTAATCCTAATATCTGGTGGTCTTTGTTTAATCCTCATACCTAATGGTCTCTCTTTAATCCTAATATCTGGAGGTCTTTGTTTAATCCTCATACCTAATGGTCTCTCTTTAATCCTAATATCTGGTGGTCATTGTTTCATCCTCATACCGAATGGTCTCTCTTTAATCCAAATATCTGGTGGTCTTGGTTTTATCGTCATACCTAATGGTCTTTCTTTAATCCAAACATCTGGTGGTCTTGGTTTGATCCTCATACCTAATGGTCTCTCTTTAATCCAAATATCTGGTGGTCTTGGTTACATTGTCATACCTAATGGTCTCTATTTAATCCTAGTGTCTGGTGGTCTTTTTTAAATTCTATAATCTAGTGGTTTCTTTTTAATAGGAATATCTAGTGGTCTATTCCAAATATGTAACACACTCTTGAATCTCAATATCTGGCAGTATTTCTTTTATCTTATAGGTAGCTAAGGTTGTACATTAGAGTCAACAGAGTGATTCACTTTCGAGCCAATCTTACAATCTTACTGAATGTACAACATAATATTCTGAGGAATCATGCAACCTGCGAATAGGCGACATTAACCAGCATCAGACCATTTCAATCGAATCAAAACAATTTACATACAAACACACAGTCGCCTTGAACCGCGAGCGCATGCAGATGATTCCTGGAACAAAAATGAAGCTTGTCAACCTGCCATCACACAGCCAACCACTCAACCTTGGTCTGAATGGTGATGTCAACACACAGGGCAAGGACCTCTCCAGGCCTCACTCACACACACACTCACACACACACACACACACACGTTATAGAACACAGAAAGGAACACTCCACATCTCCAAGGGCCTTGGCTGCAGGTGTTCTGCAGAGAGTCGGCTGTAACAGGGCAACAAACAGACAGGAAGCCGGTGGAAGGACAGGGAGACTAGGTGGAAGGACAGGGAGACAAGATGGAAGGACAGGGAGACAGGATGTAAGGACAGGGAGACAAGATGGAAGGACAGGGAGACAGGATGGAAGGACAGGGAGACAGGATGGAAGGACAGGGAGACAAGATGGAAGGACAGGGAGACAGGATGGAAGGACAGGGAGACAGGGTGGAAGGACAGGGAGACAAGATGGAAGGACAGGGAGACAGGATGGAAGGACAGGGAGACCGGATGGAAGGACAGGGAGACAGGATGGAAGGACAGGGAGACAGGATGGAAGGACAGGGAGACCGGATGGAAGGACAGGGAGATTGGGAGAAAATGTCAGAGGGATGAGATAAATAAGTGGATGAGACAGACAGGAAGATGGGTCAGACAGATAGGAAGATGGGTCAGACAGACAGGGAGATGGTCAGACAGACAGGGAGATGGATCAAAGATGTACAGGTATATGACATGGTTCTCCAGGGTTCTCTAGGGTGCTGCTGTCTGACCAGACCACACAGCACTGCTGACCATATGGCCCCCTGTTTCCCCTGGCCTCTACTGGACCTGGACCACCTCAGGCAGACACGCACACGCACACACACACACACACACACACACACACACACAGCAGGCATCTCCAGTCCTAATCATTCCAGACAACAGCCACTTGACACCACAGTAACAGATGGTCCTCATAGAGCAGCTCAACATAAGCCACCCCATGACTGGTGTGTGCACGTGTGTGTGTGTGCACGTGTGTGTGTGTGTGTTTATGAGTGTGTGTGTGCACGTGTGTGTGTGTGTTTATGAGTGTGTGTGTGCACGTGTGTGTGTGTGTTTATGAGTGTGTGTGTGTGCACGTGTGAGTGTGTGCACGTGTGTATGAGTGTGTGTTTGTGTATATGCGCGTGTGTGTGTGTACGCGTGTGCGTGGTAAGAGGAATAATAAAAGTAATTGTTTGTGTTTGTGTGGTTGGACTCATGCAGGGTGGCGGCGTGTTTTTCAGTGTGTGTGTGTGTGTGTGTGTGTGTGTGTGTGTGTGTGTAAGCATACGGAATAGTCTGTGCGTGTGTGTGTGTCTGTGTGTGTGTGTGTGTGTACAATGAGGGTGATGAGGTGTCAGAGATGGTTATAGTGATACACATACACACACACTGACTCAGAGACACACAAACACACAGACACATAGACGCACAAACACACAGACTCATAGACGCACAAACACACAGACACATAGACACAGAGACACAGACACAAACCCATACACACACACTTGCTGTCTCCCGGGGTGGAAGTTGCCCCGGGCCCATTTCAGCACAGAAAAGAAGGAGGCCAAAAACCGAACAGCACGACACAATGCAGATCTGTGAGGAGAACCTTCTGGGTCTGGAAACACTGTGGGCTGTTGTCCACACTGAACACAGCTTTATGCATGCTGATCTATGAGAAGAACCTTCTGGGTCTGGAAACACTGTGGGCTGTTGTCCACACTGAACACAGCTTTATGCATGCTGATCTATGAGGAGAACCTTCTGGGTCTGGAAACACTGTGGGCTGTTGTCCACACTGAACACAGCTTTATGCATGCTGATCTATGAGGCGAACCTTCTGGGTCTGGAAACACTGTGGGCTGTTGTCCACACTGAACACAGCTTTATGCATGCTGATCTGTGAGGAGAACCTTCTGGGTTTGGAAACGCTGTGGGCTGTTGTCCACACTGAACACAGCTTTATGCATGCTGATCTATGAGCAGAACCTTCTGGGTCTGGAAACACTGTGGGCTGTTGTCCACACTGAACACAGTTATATCCATGTCTGTGCAGAGTTTCAGTTAGTCTTTGAAACACAGCATGGGATGATTATGATAGAGTTGAATTCAGACCTCTTTTGAAATAATTATAATAAGACAACTCCAATCATCATGAGCTGAACAACTGAGCAACCAAGAAATTTACATTATCTGTGTGTCTGTCTCTCTCTCTGTCTCTGTCTGTCTCTCTCTGTCAGTTTGTTTCTCTCTCTCTGTCTCTATATCTGTCTCTCTCTCTTTGTCTATCTGTCTCGCTGTCTGTCTGTCTGTCTAGCTGACTCTCTGTCTTTCTGTCTGTCTGTCAGTCTGTCTATCTGTCTCTCTCTCTCTCTCTCTGTCTGTCTATCTATCTGTCTGTCTGTCTGTTTGTCTGAATGGCTGTCTTTCAGTCTGTCACCATATTGTTGTGATTGGCAGGCATCAAAAGAGAAGTAAATCTGTTTTACTTGTCAGATTTAGCTGGTATTTGTTTGGACTCCAGATGCGGGAGGAGAGCGTTGGTTCAGTGGATGAGGGTGTCCTGTGACAGGCAAGTGAGCAGTGAAAGCTTAGTGTATGGATGACATGCATCCCAGCGGGGTTAGGGGAGGGGTTGGTTTAGGAGGAGGTGAGGAGAGGGTCTCTCTCTTTGTTCTTTGGCGCCATGGTCCTTTCAAAAGCCTTCCAGACCCCAGTATCTGTCTGTCTCCCTGGTCATCAGGCGTTAAATGCAGCCATGCGGTCAGGGGTCAGACATTTAGCTCTGGCTGCTGATGGCCAAACACATTTTTAAGGACAAATTGTTGTGTGAAATCTTTGTCACACTTGGTTGTTTCAATGCCTCTGTTTCAAATATTTACATATTTTTTCCCACCCGATACTCCACTCTATGACGGGTCATTTATTTCATTATTGTTAAATAAGACTAGATAAAAATGATATGCCGTAAACAAAAAATACAGAATCCAAAATAACATGATGGTAAAACCAATCCTAAATTAGGTCAGGTAAAATCACCTTTAAAACCAAACTCTGAGCACATTGGCCTCCACCTGTGTTCAACTGTAGCGATTAACATAATTTTAGGTATTTCAGGATCAACTCAGCAATTTCTGTAGGTGCCCTCTGTTGAGTAGTGAACAGCAATAAAATACCAAACAGAGAGAATCAAAGAGGAAAAGTACTGGATTGACAAAACAAGAGAATAGCTGTACAAATATGTCAAATATGTTACTTTGTTACTTTACTGTTTATCCATGGGATTTTCATATTATGTCACCATGCATACTTTCTGAGGTAATATAGAACACAACACCTTGAGTGATGGGCTTGCTAATTACTTTTTGATTGTCACGACTTTTCCCTTCACCGAAAATGCAGTCATGCTAGCTTGTTACCTCAATTGTAGCTATTATCGGCATTAAACTGACAGGACAAGGTAATATGCTAGCTAATGTTACATCTTGCTGGGTTGCACATTAGTGTTAACATTGTATACCTTGTATGCCTAATTTGTTTGAAATTAGAGTTATGTTGTGAAAATTATTACTTTATTTTGAGGAATACAACATTGTCATGTTCTATGAGGTAAACAACTCCACTTCTCTTTGTAGTGTGTTGGAATAGTTTTCCGCTTGCAATGCAGCTTAGCAATAGCGGTATGAACCGTTGCCATTCATGAATTTGGACGATGCTAATAACGCTAATTACAGACTATGACCGAGCTAACTAATGTATTGGTTTGAAAATTATTCTATGTGACTTTTGGAATATCTCATGGTAAGTGAACTTTGATAAAAATATGAATTTGGGAGGAACTATCCCTTTAAGAGCAGACAATTCCATGACAACTGTATTTCTCATTCTAGATATAAACTATGACATCTGTTAGCGAACGCAAAGGATGTTGACGGTACTAATGTTTGTTGCATTCGTACTGCTAAGGCTCACTGTTAAAGGAATGAAGCGGTAGGAGCTAACGGTAATGGTATGTACAATCGGTCATGATTGCGAGTATGATATGCACAGGTTTGCAGACTTTGATTTGAATTGCATTGATGTGACGTTCATAGTCCAGGAGGGACTGAGAAGAGACACAGAGAGGGCAGAAGGCTGATGAAGGGGTCCACTGAAATCGAAAAGCAGTACCCTGAGAGGATTTGTAGTCTTAACAGAAGATACTAACCACAATGTGATAACTTTTTAATATAAGCATTTCCTTGTCCTGTTTTTATATTGTCCCAGTGCCAAAGTTAGGGCCTGGTGTAACTGATGAGCATAGTGTGTGATTATTTTGAAGTGATGTGAATTGCCTTAGGGCTTTCTCACAGGTATGGAAATAAAACAATCCAGTTCTTGAAGAGTGATATGTTTTTGTTTCATTCCATCCAAATATATGGAATCTGATTTTAGACCTGTGCAACAACATCCATATGTTTCCCAATCTGAAGACAAAGGCTTTAATTCAACCAAACCTTCTAGTATTGGTTATGCCCTTCATACTGTATTCATTCAAATTATTATATAGTTGACGCTTGTGTAGACTTCATCTGGTTTGGTTCCAGCTATCTGGACCCCGTCAACTAGATCTCATCTCTTTCCATTGTCCCCCACAGAGCCATGCTCCTCTCTAAGTTTCTTACTAGGTTTCTGGCTTTCTATGGAGTTTCTCCTAGCCAGCATTTTATTGCTTGCTGTGTAGGTTTTTTGTCTGGATACCAAAATCACTGTAAAACATATAATTAAAAGGTCGATCATGTCCAGCTATGCTAACATTTCAGAATATGGACATCATGTCAGGGCACGCAACAAATATTTCCGTTGTGCATTGGAGTCCTGAAACATCACCTGTGTCAGGGAGTGAGAAAACAGTGATTGAGCACAGCCTACACAGTACGATACCCCAGCCAGAGAATGGTGCTGGGTGGAAGCCAGCTTTTGCTTGGGGCCGGATGGCTTCTTCTATGAGGGAAAGGTGTCGTTTTCAGACCTGGTTCCATGGAGCATGAAAGACCCTTGTTGTTCACTTGGAGCAAAGGAACTCCAGTTTCTGTGGTAGCTTAAGACTCCCCAGGTTGACGACTGAGAGTATTGACACGCAGGGGGGAAAAAAGCTGAGGAAATCTCTGTCCAGATAATTCACCTCGGGTCTAACTCCAGGCACTTATTAAAGTCCGGCAATCAAAGCTTTTAACATTGAGTGTCGCAATAGAAAGCATTCACACAGTTAGCCAGCATCCTCGACACTAGTACCACTTCGAAGTTGAATTGCAGAGTGGTTGAACTGCTGGTTTACCAGATCCCAAATGTCCTTGTATAGGGCCCTACTTTCAACCAGGGCTCGTAACATTATGTAGGGCATAGGGTGCCATTTGTGAGGCCCTCCAATGCATACAGTAGGCTCATTGATTAGCATCTGCTAATATATGGGACGTCTCAGTCTGAGTGGCTCATATGCTGAGACTTGATTGATCATTGTGAAATAACAGACGTGTATTTTTTTGATTAAGTGACTTTCTAAAGGCCAGGAAAATAAATGGTAATGGAGGACTGACTTTGAATAGATTTGCATGTATTTAATATTCACACAGCTTGTTAGGGAGCCTACAAAACTGTAATACATCACCACATAGCGAAAAGTGTGTGGATGTCCCTTTCAAAATGGTGCATTGGCTGATTTCAGACAGAAACATTGCAGACAGGTGAATATTAGCGAAAACATAGAAATCAAGATAGACAAACATTGGCAGTGGGACGACCTGCACTGTACGGTGAGGCAAAAACACATAGGAGCAGCAGCGCATGCTCGAATGCAAAGTGGTAGGCCACACAAGCTCACAGAATAAGGCAGACACATTCCGAAGAGCGTACCGTGAAAAACCCATTTGTCCTTTATTGCACCACTTCCAAAATGCCTCTGGTGGCGACAGTTTGGAGAAGGCCCATTCCTTTTTCAGCATGACTATGTCCCCGTGGACAAAGCAAGGTGTGTGCAGAAATTATCTGACATGACCAGTGTGGGAGAATTTGGCTGGCTGGCAGAAAAACCTGACCTCACCCCCACCAAACTTGTTTGGGATGAATTGGACTGCTTACTGCAAGCCAGGCCTGATCACCCAACCAGTTAGGGCCCAAACTCTCTAACGCAGAACCGAAGTAAAACCCCACAGTGATGTTGCAGCGTCTTGTGGAAGGCCTTCCCAGAAGAGTGATTCCAGAGGTATTACAGCAGCAAAGGGGGAAGTAACTATATATTAATACATGTGATTTGAGGAAGAGATTTTCACCTACTGTGCAATAATAACATCTAAATGGGTGGCTTGGGTCATGTGTGCTGATTGGTTTAAAGCAGTATACCACAACTAAGAGCTGTTCTTAGGACCAATACATTGCAATCTAAGGTGGTTTTGGTGATTCCAGCACTGATATATCAGATCAACACCACAATTATGCAATCACATTTTTGCTTTTTATTGTCCCAATTACGATGGTTTTTAACAGCAAAAACAAACCTCAGGTGTTTGTGGGGACATGATTAAGGGTGTGACATAAGAACAGACTTTTGTTTATGTATATTGGCAATAAACCCAAAAAACATTATTACAAAGGGATTTATACAATTATGATAAAAAAATGATGCATGTAGACAATGAATTCAATAAAAAAGTATGAATGCATTCAGGAGTGTGGAGGACCAGCGTTGGGGTCCGATATCTCCAGGAACTTCTAGCTTGCGGAACGCAAACAGAGCTGTTGCCTCTGCCTGTTGAGCGGGATTGTGGTCGACTACACGCTTCACCTTGAGTCTTTCAACACCTCGGCTTGATCCTTGGCTCCCTGGCCCCCCTCATCCCCTCATTGCCAAAGTAAACATTCCCTTGTACTGGAGTAGGGGTGGAGGGGAAGGGGCTTGGGAATGGATTCAGTAACGACTAAAACCAACTACATGCCCCCCCCTCACACCATAGATGTTTCCCACTGCCAGATCGGGTAACGTCCTCTTCCTTGGTGGCATGAAATGCCGGTCCTCTGGACTCTGCGGCAAAGCGCCCCCCGTTGCGTTGAGCACAGCGCGGTGACTTCAGTCTGAGGGCGCGGTTGACGCGTCAAACTGAAGGTAATTGGCCGTTGCAGGGTCAACTTCACACTTGGGTTATCTGTCAAGGGGCTTTTCCCACTCATTACAATGCCCCCGTGTTTTGGTAGGCTGGCTCCAATCCACTTAGCCAGTAGGCGGGAATTCCAGGTATGCATCTTTGGTGGAGTGGGGTAGGGCCGGCTGACGCCAACCACGGGAGAGGACAGGTACAGATTAGGTTTCAGGGTGTCCCAGCGTGTATTTGAGGTGTAACACGAGACTCATTATAGAACTGTCCGGACCTCACTATGAACATTATTGCAATGGTGGGAATGAAACATTAAGAGGCCATCATAAATAGTACCTTCAATAAATAGAACCTTCAATAAATGGAAATTAATGATTAGTCAATTCAGTCGAAATGTCGTGGTTTTATTATGTAAAATAATAATGACAAATTCCTTGTTTCATATGATAAAAGACATTTAAACCTAACGAATTCGTTGTTTATTTGTGAACAACACCCATTGAAAACAGAAGCAAGTTTAATCTTGTATGAGAAAACAGATTCAGATATGTTCTAAAGAAAATACTTTCTACAGCCAGGAACTGGTGAGATGCTTTCAGTCTCCACACAGCCTATGGAGGCAAGAAAGAGACACAACGGTTTTGTTTTCATATGTCACATTTCTCCTCTGCAATTACCCCTGGTGAATGGTGCCTTCGACACACACACACACACACACTCACACACACACACACACACTCACGCGTACAGACACATACGTACACACACAGAAAATTACCCAGCTGAATGGTAGTCGTACCAGATAATTGCTTTGTTTTTCAATTATTTGCTGAGTCTCCCCGGTAATTTAGTTCATACTATGAAATATGCCAATTAGACATTTTAATTACAGTTTTCAGTGTATCTGTATTTCCTTGTCTCTGAAAAGATGTAATACTGCTATTAACGTGTGTGGGCGTGTGTGTGTGTGTGTGTTTCTGAGACGAAGGAATCGTTTAATATTGCACATACTCATTTATATTCACCATCAATTGCACTCAAGTTCACAATTAATCTAATTTATAAAATTATTCACATAAACTTATTGACAGAAAATACATAGAAATGCAGGGCTCTGGGGCAATGTTTCCTCTCCCTTTTGCGTTTTAAGTTTCGTTCATGGTAATTAATTCATTGATTAGGCATGGTCGAAAATGAAATACTCATTCAATGTTTTACTTTGAAATCTGAGCTCATACTATGAGCCTAAGGATAACCAGCTATGTTTGCAAATCTCTGATAAAGTGATCCCTAGCCTTACTCAGATTCAGACTTCATGACCAGGCTGGGTTGCATTTTTATCTGGGCCTATATCTTCTCAAGCTTTTATACAATATGTTTAACAACCCCTAGAGGTGGTCTTTGTTCAGTTCGGCAAACTTGTGTACAGTATCTACACTTATACCATGTGTATTTAGTCCCAAAATGCATATAGAGGTAAGCAGAAACAACATGTTGCCCTCTTCTCCGTTGGGACTGTCTTCACACTGACTGCCACTGGATTTAATTTGAAAAATAAACATCTCGTCTTTACTTTGTCTCCTTTTCTTTCTCTATCCTTGTTCCTCTTTCTCCCTCTCTTTCTTATAAAACACGGAGCTGTCTATGGAACAAGCATCTGTCTCAAAGCAATATTTTACCCAGGAAACACATTTTAGTATTTTCTTCATTTGTTCATCGATAATGTGACTCCCTGAAATGGGTGCATGTCAGCAATCTGGTTTTTGACGACAAGAAAAATGTCACATGATAATGTGATTTAATTATGCAGTGTGAGACCAGATGATTGGTTACGAAATTGCTTGAAAACATGACTGCTGACATGCACATGTTTGGGGCATTATTAATGGACTAGCAAAAATACTAAAAGACAGTTTCAGGGTAAAATATCCCTTTAAATGTGGTCTCTTCCTCAGACAGGGCATAGAAGGTCAGGAGAGTATATCTACATCTGCCTATTCCTTGCATATTGCCCTATATTTAGTTTTCACCTAATCACAGACCCCTCCGCAGGCGCTGGTCAGTAGCGGTCACCTTGGATTACATCGCCGAGTCATGAAATTATGACAATAGAAGATGTCTGCCGAATACAGACAAAACCAGATAGAAAGAAAGGTAAAAAACGAGTTGAAATGAATTTACCAGATATTTCTCTTGCCATTTAAGCGACGTTAATTGGCATAAGCATGAAAAGAGAGTAGAGACGTAGTCAGAGTAGTCAGTAAGATAGAGAATATTAGTGAAGATGATAGAAGGAGCGCGAAAAGAAAAACAAATCCGGCCATTAGGGAAAAGTGACTCCGGCCACCTGATTCTCACATAGTTACATTGTTAATGAACTAGAAGCCGGACTGTATTTATCTTCCATCCATATGTGTATAAATCAGGTGCTCGGCAAAAAAAATTCTCTTCACAAATCGTCTTTATTCTTTGTTTGGACCCACATTAGCTGACGTCCTGACTCCGGCATTCCTTCTCTGAGAGGGATAATAGGCCTCCGGTTCCCGGTGACTTGTGAAGGTAAAGAGTGTGATTGGGTTGGAATCTGGTTGTGTTATTGCCGGCGGTGCATTAGAGGAAGCTCTGGATTAACCTCAGTGTAAACACCGCAGCGAGGTGGCGGTTCGAGCTAAATGTTATCCTGACTTTGAACCTTTTAGAGAGTGATTATATCTCTGAGCTCTGTCGGGAGAGAGAGCGTCAGTGTCCGCTAAGTACCGTTCATTTGTCTCCCTGGTTGTTATCGCCCAGCGTCGTGCGTTACCAAGAATAAACACGGCTAAGATCGCGGTTGTTGTTTTAGCAAAGTGATGATGAGTCGTCAAACAAATGTAGTTTTTCACATCGTTGGCTTTTAGGGTTAGGGCTTGACAAGTGGGGGGAAAGTGAAAATACATTTTAATTGAAGACTGTAGAAGCACTTGGGATCAAACTGTGATCAATAGTCTCACATTTTTTCTCATCTTTTAACACGTTGTTCAGTTTTCCATTCAGTTTAGGATCCCCTTTTAAATTATGCAGACCTATATGATGCACACTAAACCATCAGGTAACCATACAGTATATGGTTGATATTACTGAAATTCTGTCAATAAATTATTTGTATAATTGTTGCGGTCAGAGCAATATTGAACACGTTGTTGACATGGCTGAATATGTTCTCATGAACCTATTTTCTCAGGGACATTTCAGGTTTTGGTGGATCTGATGTAAATAATGAAGACTCATGTAACATCCACATAAACCACTGCTTCATGGAAACAAGGCCATCACCAAGCATCTGAATTCACGTTATTCATTAAGACAGCAAAGGTAAAAACAAACATTTGCAAACATGGTCCCAGAAACCATTTCTCATTATTTCTGTTTCGCAAATGTGCAGTTACAAAAACAGGCTGACGACGTTGCAGTCACACATAGATAACTGTCTGCTTGTCGTGTTCTTTCTCAGCCGCGTCATTTGGGGAAGGCTAATTAATCACCCGGCTGGTTATTATGTCTGACTGCCAGATAGCTGCCAAGCTCTTGAGTTCCAGTCCCAGTGTGTTCAACCCCAGGGTCTGTCTTCCCGTCCCGACACATGTTCTGGTCACGCACATTAGGAGGTACCAGTCGCCTTAGGGAGGGCTAACAAAGACACAGGCACTTCCAGTGTCGAACCCCCGCCACCTCCCCGACCCCCCCCCATACACGCACACAAACACACACACACACACACACACACACACACACAGCTTTGACAGGAAAGAAACTGAGAGAAGGGAGGAAGAAAGAAAGGAAAAAAGACCGCAAGAACTGACAAAGACCCAGTGGCTTCTGGGAAGCAACACCAGTATGACACATGGTTCATTGTCTGGCCTTGGGCTGCATTTTATTGATGTGTTGATTGCGTTCCCCCATGCTCCTGGACAAACACCATCTCAATCCAAATGTTGGGCTAACTAATCGCAGGACCTACAGGGATGCTTGAGATGTACCCGTTTTTGTGTGAACATGGGGATACTTAGTCGATTAAGCAGGACACCCAGTTCCTGCATTTTTTTGTTGTCACAGCACTGTCGAAGTTTCTTAGTTGTAGCAACACATTGCTAATGTTTTTCTGCTACTGGTCGCCGACACCCCCCCACAAAATTGTGCTTTCATCTTAGACATGTTGGCACTTTGCCTGTCCTAATTCTAACCCCTTTTCACAATCCACAATTTCTAAATTGTATTGAGAAGATGACAATATATTGAATTGCCTGGCAATTCAATCCGGTAGCCAAAGGAGTAATGGGGTTGCATTGGCAAAATAAAATAATTGATCAAGATATTATATTGATGGCTTTTCAACAGAGCCTGATATATCCACCCTCAAAACAACATTCAACAGGTTTCTAATAATTTTGGGTTGCAAAGCAGCAATGATTTCATATTTTTATTATTTCTATGAAACATTTCTGGTAGGTAATTTTCTTATATTTATTGTACTCTATTTATTATTATTATTATTGTTAGAAACACGAGGGCCTGTTGGCGGCTCTGGGGATGTGTTTAAATAAGGTTCATGCACAGCCACTCCGAAGGTTTGTGGACGTTCTGGCCTCGTTTCGTCCCCAGTGGAGACCCCCTCTAATGCATGTAAGACTTGGTAGGTGAGGACCTCCATGTTCCTCACAGGTTCCCTCGGCTCCCTGTCCCACTTACCTGCCTTCAGGGAGGCACCTCGGGGCCAGGGTGAGAAGGTCTCTACATCCCCCGTAACCCCCAGGATCCTACATGCCCTTTAAGACCAAGGCCTTGGCAACTGGGGGTAATTGTTTGGAAGTGTGTGGTAGAGTTTTAATGCCAGGAGGGACCTGGCCTGGAATTGTGCTACACACACACACACACACACACACACACACACACACACACACACAGAAAGCAAGGTCCGAACTGGGTTTGTTGTACAAAAACAAATAGAAAACTGGGTGAAAGCTGAGTTTGTGGTTTATCCAGGCCAAAGTGAAACAGCCCCAATACTTGGAAGCAACAGTACATGTTGACTAAGCGTGTTTCTCTGTCCGTTTTCAACACGCGTTGTCCTCCGTCCCCCGCGGCTCCTCCCAGGACATTGTCCTCCGTCCCCCGCGGCTCCTCCCAGGACATTGTCCTCCATCCCCCACGGCTCCTCCCAGGACATTGTCCTCCGTCCCCCACGGCTCCTCCCAGGACATTGTCCTCCGTCCCCCGCGGCTCCTCCCAGTACATTGTCCTCCGTCCCCCGCGGCTCCTCCCAGGACATTGTCCTCCATCCCCAACGCTCCTCCCAGGAAGTTGTCAGGACGTATATTTAGTCAGTTCTGTTTTGTGTTTCAGAGATTTCCACTGTCTGGTCGGTGAGAAAAGGTTGACAACCAGGTCTTCCCTTTTTGTTGCCATCCTTTCAAAAGTCAACGTTCAAAGAAAAAGGAAAATTGTATCCCTTATTGTTTGAAATCGATTATGAAATTAAATGCCACGCCAGAGGAAAGACAGCTTAATTTTCTCTTCTTTCTGTAATTGCTTTCCCATTAGGGAGCTGTGATGATTTCATCCACCGCTGCCGTTTGTCATTTCCACAACAGGTTTTTAATGATTTCCAATGTAGGTCATTTGGTTTTAATCAGATGATTTAAACCTCAGGTTGGTAAACCGAACACTGGTATTTGAACCGTTAGATTAAACAAATATTTATGGATGAAGCAGATTTTTTTTTCAATTTTTCCTCGTCTGATATCAGTGATAATTTATTTATTCCAGACAATTTTTTTAATGATATGTCGTTTGAATAGTAGATAATAAATGGTCACTTGTGAGGTCGTTTGCTGGCTGTAGGATGGCCTCAACATGGAAAACCAAGCCCATGAGCACATCCTGCCACACAGACCCACAGGTTGACTTCATGACCAGTGACTTTAAAACAGGAAAATAGTTTTGACCACATTTTTAACAACCTTTTAACATTTACATTAAATTGTCCACTTTAGTAATTTAGCAGACTCTTATCCATAGAGATCTGCAGTAAGTGCATCCGGTATCCGAGGGCTAGTTGAACCCACCACACAGTTGAGTTGTGAGTGCATTCTAATCAATGAATTAGTTTGTCAGTAGAAGTCAGGGCAGGAAAGAATCACACGAACAATAAACGCAAAGGTGACAACAGACCATAGACAACAGAGAGGGTGGCAGTGGAACTAGAGAAACAAAGCTCAATTTCATCATGTAAAAATCACTGATGTTATTATGTATTTGTTTGATAAAAATTCTAAATGTTTGATCAAATTAAATCTCCACACCAACTAGAATAAGCGTATTTGAATGTAGTATTATAATTGACTTGCTCTGTGTCTGTCTGTTCAGACATCCCAGGGTAAAATGTCAGTTTTAGATGATTTCCTGGTCAGTGTTTTTATAATGAGTGCATCAGTGGTCCACTTCCCCAGAGGCCATACAGACATTCTCTAACATGCTCTAAGGTCTCTTCAGACATGTTCTACCTCTCTCTGACCCAGTCTGCAAACCCAACTAGCTTTGAACAGACAGCCTCTGTGCCCAGCAATGACATGGCACCTTTCTTAAAGGAGTATCATCCAAAAGCACTCACATATGTAACTGTGAAATGTTTCTGAAAGGCAGATCACCTGCCTCTATAACAGGACCCTGGGACTGAACACCTCCCTTTATAACAGGACCCTGGGACTGAACGCCTCCCTCTATAACAGGACCCTGGGACTGACCACCTCCTTCTATAACAGGACCCTGGGACTGAACACCTCCCTCTATAACAGGACCCTGGGACTGAACACCTCCCTCTATAACAGGACCCTGGGACTGAACACCTACCTCTATAATAGGACCCCTGGGACTGAACACCTCCCTCTATAACAGGACACTGGGACTTAACACCTCCCTCTTTTAATGGACCCTGACCTTCCTGACATGCCACACCAATGCAGTGGGGGCCGGCAGTGAGACATCCTCCACCCTAACGATCAAAACCGGTGCCACTCAGGGGTGCATGCTTGGTCCCCTCGTATTGAAGTTTCTTACATTATCATTACATTGAGCATTCTTTGACGATTCACTGGAGAAGTCTTCCTTGTTCCACCAGGTCAGTTCTGTATACAATGACTGCAGAGTGTAGTCTGAGTATATTCCATGTAATCTATAAACCTTCACATTGAGCGTCTGTAGGTAGCTGCCCTGTGTGGGCTGCGTTTTCCGGCTGTCCCACGGTGTCACCAGTTGCATGACAGGATCAGTGTGATGGTGTCCTCCTGCTTCGGTGTTTCCTGGCTCCATATGGTCCAGCAGCTAATCAGATCAGACAAACAGCTAGAGGCCCAAGGCTTCTCCTTCTCCTCCAGATGGAGGGGTGGAGGAGGGAGGGGGGAAGGTGGGGTGTGTATTGACCCCCACCACCATCACTCGGCCCCTCCAGTTGTGCTTTCATCCCTCTCCTGCATACACACACACACACACACACACACACACACACACACACACACACACACACA
>JACXGJ010005233.1:0-40150 GCA_016801105.1 Esox niger
ATGGTGAATACTGTTATCATTACTGTCAGCCAGGTCAATGGTGAATACTGTCATCATTAATGTCAGCCAGGTCAATGGTGAATACTGTTATCATTATTGTCAGCCAGGTCAATGGTGAATACTGTTATCATTACTGTCAGCCAGGTCAATGGTGAATACTGTTATCATTAATGTCAGCCAGGTCAATGGTGAATACTGTCATCATTCATGTCAGCCAGGTCAATGGTGAATACTGTTATCATTACTGTCAGCCATAATGAATACTGTCATTAATAGCATCATTTCTGCACACCCTCTTTATCATCTTTCATTTCTTTTTCTAATGCATCATTTCACACTCCCTCAAGCTCACACAAAAAACACAAAATACAGCCATACAAACACAATACTATGTAAGTGGTGAGTTGATCCTTGATTTTATTTTAGGGATATGTGAGGGCCCACGCTCCAGGAAAACCATTAAACAGTCGGCACATGTGTTGTTGCACCAGTCTCCAGTGAGACTGTACCACTGTATGCAGTGGTGAATCCACTGCGTTTGTCTGACTGACACTCAACAACCTCATCCAGACCTGGAAAGCACCACATGTTCTGGGGCTTGTCATTGTGCTATTTGTTTGGCAGAGATCCCGTTTCTGGGTTACGTACAACATTTTCCTTGGGTACCTTGGGTAAAACCGCCATCGGAACTACAAAAACTTGGTGTGCAACAAAAAAAGGTTGCTTGTTCTGACACACTTGTAAAATGCATCTTCCTGAGATTACCGGAGGCTTTCTCAATGGGATTAATCCATCATTTTCATTTACAAATACGTAAATACAAACACACGTACTGTACCCACAGTACATACTATTTTATTCTAGTAATATAATTAGTTCCATGTCAGATTCCGAAGAGGCAACCAATCTTTCCCAGTAGAGCTATATACTTCGGGGTCCTACTATGATGCTTAAAAAGATATTTGAATCTGTCAAGGCTCAAGGCACTTTTGGAAATGAATGTTTCGCCAAGGGGAATAATCATATTTTCCATTGATTGAAAACTGCTTGTGCTTTTATTTTTTTCAAGTGAACAGATGTTCAGTCCATTAAATTAAAGGTGACATTTTGTTCTGTCCCATACTAAATCCTGGACTATATAGCCACATCACCTTAGCTTCAATGTCCAAATAAATATGTGATGGTGTGTATTGAATGTACATTTAATTTAGTTTAAACAAGTTCCACTACAGCATGTCATGATTAATCACTACGCTTTCAGTCGCATGGTTCACATGAATAAGTCTGTTTGTGCTCCTTTGTTACAGGCAGAACCAGAAGATAATGTGGTCTACAGTTCAATAGCCCTCCGGCTGACCACAAAGGTCAGTAATGGCGTGTCCTGTCTTACTCATATACAGACAGGGCCCTCGTGAATGGTGCAGTGTTAAAGTCAAATACAGGTTGCAGCTTATCAAGAATGCACGGGTGGTTTCGCTAATTAGATCCAGAGGGGTTAGGGTTACAGTCGGTCAGGATTTGCCTCGTCACATTCTAGTGACTCCTTTTGGTTTGTGTTGGGCACCTGCCATCTCGGTCATGGTGGTTGGATTCCAACGCCTTGTTCTCCAAGCAGGTCCATGCAGGTAGATACGTCCCAGTTGGGTGACGTCTCAGTCCGACCCTCTGGAGCCCTCTGACATATGATGGGAAGATGCAAGGCTGCTAGTGTGAAATGAACTTCACAAAATTAGTAGAGTTTCCGAAACATTTCCATTCCCAACACAGACTAAGCTACTGGCAACTGGTATTTCGTGCTCCATAAACATTGCATGCAGTGACTAATGTGGCCTGCGCTCCTTCTGAAAATTGAAATATAAAAATAACCTTGGCTATGGATATTTTATAAAACTTAGTGGACTCTTTTCTATATATATTGTACTTTTGAAGATCAGGCCATTATAGTTTTCGATTGCTAACAAGCATCGGTCAATAGTGAAACCACAATAATAAAACTCTCTGCATTTCTAACATGCATCTTGGCCAATTTGTTAATCACAACTCCAAACTCGCTAAAACCACCAAAACACTCAAAATAAGCTTGTTCAACCAAACCACTGACAACAATTCACAATTAGAAACATAATTTTCACACATAACACAGTGAAATAAAAACACTACCAACAGGGAGCATTACAGGAATTTGGAACTTTTATCTTTTTAAGTTTTCCAAAAACTGTTTAATTGAGTAAGAAAAACACCTCACTTTATTGACTGTGCTAATCTATACAGAACTAAAATGATTAAAAATGCAGCGATTTGAAACAATATCCTTTATTTTTTTCTACATCTTTGCATACATTACAGTAAATTATACTATACAAAGAACTCATTCCCAAAATTCCAGGGCAGCAATTATAACAAACAAACATCAACATGCACAATATAATCAATAGCCTCTCTGTATTGTAGGGGCCAATGAGTGGTTTGTGTAACAGCTAATCATCACTGGACAGTGCTGCACACATTGTGATGTTAGCTCTTCTCTGGCCAGAGACATCCTCTCTGACCAATCACATTTCTTCCCCTGTGGTGTGTTTTTGCCAGGTTGAATCCAGCTTCATCCGCATAGATGAATTTATGTGCAGCTAGCCTTGTTGCATCTCTTTACAAAAAAAACAGTAAATCCACAGTTTTAAAGTACTTTATACTATGCTTAGATGTGTAAATACCCTGTTTGGTTACTAAACGGACATCAACACTTTTGTGACATCTTACCTGGATATATTAATTCTGGAGTTCTTTCACACGTTCACCATTACTTTGAAAGGGTACTGTGTAGGTACAACACTTGGGTCGGATTTCACCTAAAACTGCAACTAAATGTGTTCGGTTTAATTAAATATTCATTAACAAACATTAACATTCAGAAAATTATTGAAATGTTCGAACAAATATTAAACACTTTCTTTTCAATCTGGTTACTGCAGAAATGCACAACAGTTGCCATCATTCTGCTTTGAATGTGTTTTTTAACAGTTTTGAGTACAGTGTGCAAACATTAAAAAAAACATGTGCTGTGAATATATTGTTTTGCAGGTGATGGAGTATGAATGAGAAAAGTTTTGGGGAATGTGTTCACTGAATGCCACTTTGCTTCCTCTCACTCTGGGAAGTTAAAACAACACCTTGATGCTTCAGACTTGTACATATGCTGGGCCATCTGGCTCAATAGTATGTTGGCTCTCGGTTGCCAAACATTATTGTTCTGCAGTAAGGACTTGGAAGCCATTAGACAGCACCAATACAATACCAGGCCACAGTAACAGCCAAAGCATTTCTATTGTAGTGATCTTCAGAGAAAATGCTAATGGCAATCACATATATACAGCTCTGGAGAAAATTAAGAGGCCGCTGCACCTTTTTCCCTCCTTTCCAAAAATCTTGGAAAGGAAAGTTTTGCGTGCGTTCAATCTCTGTATATACGCAGACCCTAACTCTATGATTTGTGGACTAGGATGGTTCTGTGGTCCAACCTGCTGTCTAGGGTGATACTGTAATGTATACTGTAAAAACTCTCTCTTTTATCTTTCCACATTTTCCCAAAAGGTTAACACCAGGAATAACATACATTACAAATAAATGTTGATGGGAATGCATTGTCGCTAGAATTCAGCTGACTCTAAGGTGGTGCAAATTATGAAAGTGCTCTTGATAAGAACTACACACTTAGCTCTGTTCTACATTCTACCAAGTTAAAATGTATCTACCTGTGTGTATGTGTGTGTCTTTGTGGTGTGTATTTCTCCTCTTCAACAGGCGACAGAATATTAATGCTGTCTACAGTTCAGTAGTCCTTTAGGTGAGCACACAGGTCAGTGTTGCAGTCTTCTTTCTGCTATAATGCTGATATCTGCTATGAAGTAGCCAAGATCTTTTAGCTGTTTGCACAATACAGTACCTCACTTTGTATCTGCAGCTATCTATGTTTTTCTGCATTACAGTTTGTTTTAGTCAAATTGTGAGCAGCTAATTTTATTTGTTGTCGGTGTGTATCCATTACATGTAGTGTTTAGTCTGACACTGACTGGGTTATGTAGGTCCTACATTGCTAGGCTCAGTTTTGCATTTTCCACTGGTTAGGAGTTGAAGGAGAGGATGCTTATCCACAGAGCTTTTGAAAAAATGTTTTCCTTCCTCTCCAGCAGGTGGCAGCAGCATAGCAGTGACTGACCAGACTTGTATGGCCACTGCTGTTAAATTCCAAATGAACCCCTCCTCACTCCACTCCACCATTGGCCCTCCATTTGCACACTTGTGTGTTTTCGCCATTTGCACAAGAGTCCCAATTGCTGAAGGAACTAAAAAAATTACAAACATTTACAATAATGCCGACTCAACAGACAACCTGGATACACATAAGACACCACATTATTTTTGAGCTGTATACAAAACACCACCTTAATTACATTTCAATTGCTAATATGTTTTATGTCTAATAGATTTGAATTTCATTCTAGTTTTAATAATTAAAAAAGGGCTATTCATATGATAATTTTAATTACCATGTTTGTGCATTTATTAATGTTTGTGTCCTAATGTTTGTGCATTTATTAAACCGCTTGCCTCTCTATGGAAGTAACCTTCTGAATATCGCATTAAAAGAAAATATAGACCTCTGACCAACATGACATCACAGCCCCATCTCGTCACTGGAGAAGCAGGAAGTTCTTCACATAAGGGCTGGACCATAAACATGGCTGGACATTGCCAGTGAAGTCTTGCACCATTTTAAAGTGGTCACTTGGCTGGGACTTATAACTTTAACGGCAGATCCCTCCTGATTAACTAGTTAGGATTCCCACCGGGTCATCGGGAGGGATCAGCCAATGAAATGTAATTGTGACCCATTATTTTGCATAACACAGATTCAGAGATGCCCCTGTGAACCTGTGTGTGTGGTGTCACCATGGTGTCAGCAGTCACCTACAGAACCAGCTGCTCCATTAAGAAAATGTTTTATTTTCCAGTTCTGTGTGAGTTTTTGGTAATGTGCAAACTTCTCTTCATGTGCCATTATCTTAATGTTGTGATATACGTGATCTACACTGATACACACCGATCAGCCATGGCGTTATGACCACCTGCCTAATATTGTGTAAGTCCCCCTTTTGCCACCAAAACAGCCCTGACCTGTGGAGACATGGACTCCACTAGACATCTGAACGTGTGCTGCTGTATCTGGCACCAAAACGTTAGCAGCAGATCCTTTAAGTTCTGCAAGTTGCGAGGTAATCGACCCTGTTTGTCCAGCACATCCCACAGATGCTCAATGGGATTAAGATCTGGGGAATTTGGAGGTCAAGTCAACACCTTGAACTTGTTGTGTTCCTCAAATCATTCCTGAACCTTGTTTGCTTTGTAGCAGGGTGCATTATCCTGCAGAAAGGCCAATGACATCAGGGAATAATGTTACCATGAAAGTGGAAAATGGTCTACAACAATGCTCAGATAGGTGGTATGTGTCAAAGTAACATCCACATGAATGGCAGGACCCAAGGTTTCCCAGCAGAATATTGCTCAAAACATCCCACTGCCTCCGCTTGTCTCCTTCCCATAGTGCATCCTGGTGCCATGTGTTCTCCAGGTAAGCGATGCACATGCACCCAGCCATCCACGTGAAGTTAATTGACCAGGCCACCTTCTCCCATTGCTCCGTGGTCCAGTTCTGATGCTCATGTGTCCATTGTAGGTCCTTTCAGCAGTAGACAGGGGTCAGCATGGTCACTGTGATGCACTGTGTGTTCTGACACCTTTCTTTCTGTACCTGCATGACCTTTTTCACCAATTTGAGCTACAGTAGCTCGTCTGTTGGATAAGATCACATGGACCAGCCTTCACTCCCGAGCCTTCACTTACCCAGTTGTCTAGCCATCATAACTTTGCCCTTGTCAAATTTGCTCAGATCCTTTTGGCTTGTCCATTTCTCCTGCTTCTAACACATTACCTGTGAGGACAGAAGGTTCACTTGCTGCATAATATTTCCCACCAACTGACAAGTGCCATGATAACGAGACTATCAGTGTTCTTCATGTCACCTGTCAGTGGTCATAATGTCATTGCTGATCTGTTATGGCTGATCGGTGTGTATATATATATGTATATATACTCTGTTTGAAACATATAACTGAATATATAACTATGGTTGAGGCATATAACTAATAACAATTGAGAATGTTCCAGATCGGATCTGATCCGCTCTCTAATCCCCTATTACAGGGCTCCTCTGTCACCCAGTGGCACGTCTTGTATTACATTTATATACATATTGTCTAAGCTTATAATGTATACAGTTCTGACACTTATTCTGTATGCATATTGCAATAATGTTTGCCTTTATTTATTAACACAATTATTATTATGCATATTTTTACATTCATGTTAATGCATTTCCTAGCTTATTAATATGGTACCTCTATAGCTATTATTGTTATTTACCGTACATTACAAATGATGCATTTATTATTTATTCTATTATAGACTCTTTTGAATTCTGTGTATTTAAAAAAGGACAGTGAATCATCAGCTTGGAGAATTTAACACTCGGGCTAGAATTGCAACCCTTTTTCTATAGGGATGCTTTAACTCTGCAGTTAAACTGTTCTCTGTGTTTAGGCAGTGATTGGCCAAATGCACTGTATATAGCCACACATTATTTTCTGCAAAAGCTCAGCTGTTTGAACCATTAAACATGCTTTGCTGTCCTTTGATAGGCAATCAATGAGTTTTTTTTGTCCAGGTTCTGGGACACATTTTCTGCTTAGATTGAACATAATGGGTGTAGAAAATACTGGAAATATTTTTTGATAAATTTCATTTTATTTCAAGGTTGATGGTACCCATGGGCTTGTTATGTCAATATTTTTTCTCACTTCTTCCATATTAACTAAACAATTATTCAAAATTACAGTGCATCTCAAACCATTGTTTGGTCAGACACACAGGATAATAATCATTAAGCATTTGTGGTCGACATGCCTTGTTTTGCTTGTCTTTATGATCACGTATTTGTTAGTACTATTTGCTACACCATCTCTCCAAAGCACTTTCCCCTTTTCAGCACATTATTATTAAACTCATGTAAGGTACTATCCAGTCAAATATCGCATGTATGTAACAGGTCATTATCTAAGAAAATTATATTTTATATTTTACTTATATGTACTAGAGTTGTGTCTGGGTGGGTTTACTAAGTTATTTTACAAGATAATCAGACAGCCTGCCTCAGTGTCTCTACAAATGAACCCACACAAGGCCTATTGGTGTACTCATATCATTTCCTTCCTTACTTTGTTCCTGGAACAAATCCTGCATTTTCACAGCTGATCCCGGACGGGACCATTTGGGTTCTTCAGGGATTCATCTAACATCTAGGAATACGTTTTTAAAGGAAAGATACGCTATATCCTATTAAAATCTTGAAGATGGCTGTATTAGTTTTATGACAGTAGGCTAATGCAATGTTACTGATAATAACCAGTGCGCATTAACGTGAAATAACGAACAATCTGTAGTTGTTTCCCCATCGCTAGATCACTCCAATGCCAGCTGTTCAGAACTAGCCCAAATACGTTTTGCGACGATATAGCTAAGTAAAGCCGGACCAGGTCGTTTCTTTAGTATTTTTTGTGTTTTTGTTTAATACGGTCTTGGTAAACAGGGATGTCACGTTGTACCTCTGTTTCTGACAGCTGTAACAGTTGACGGTAAGTTGTGTGACTAGCCTAGGCTGCTATAGTTAGGTAGCCATGAATCGAAAAATAACCCTGTAGCCTAGCGTTACTAGCCAAGTTATTGTTTTGCGGCTTTGATGGCAGTTAATGCTGATGCGCTCTTTCGCCCCGGGTTATTTGTAGGATTGATAGAAATTGAATATTTTTACGTTGCATGAGCTTTTCGTCCAGCTATTATTGCAACGAGTAATATTCAGTGGTAAAAGCCCATTTTCTATTGGACTTCAGGCAGGTTTCCAGAGAAACGGAACAGAGCGCTCGCTGTCAGAACAACCGGGACTGCGCTTTTATGACGGGGACGCGCTTTAACATCGGAAAATGTGACACATCGTCCATACTGGAGGTAAGACAGCTGTTCGTTTAAATACTGTCTTCTCGTGTATTGAGCGGTTCATATTTACTCTGATGACATGTCTGTTGAAAGTAAAATGCGAACATGTTTCTTATGTTGCAGTCTAATTGTTCTGTTAGACGAAGTATAAATCATCGTATAGCCGTGTCAGGATGATGTTCTTGCCAAATCATCCAATGTTTTAAAGGTATTCTACCCACAGACGTTGTTTCTCTTCTTTGGCCTTAATTTTCATATTTTTACTAAGCTAACCTTAGTCTAAAAATGGCTGTTGGATCCATGATTTGGAATAATACTATATGATTATTATTAGAGGATTGGGTACTATAAAACTCTTCTCCAGTTTAAGAAAAGACCCAAAAGAGTCCTTCAGGATAGTTCAAATTCCTGATAAGAAATCCCAATGGATTTACAATAGAGACACAAGGAATTGTTTTATGGTGGAAATTCCATGGATGGTTTTGCAATGTGAGTGGGTTCAGCTGCTAAGATGTACTTTCATAATCAGAAAAGGTTAATGTCCTCAACAATCAGGCCCTCTTCTCATCCTCTGTTTTTAACCTCTTTATATTTCACAGTATGCCCTAGAAAGGATGGAACTGAACCTTAGAGTTATCACTCTATATTCGTGGCATGTCTGTTTTCCTGTATGGAAGGAATATTCCTGATTAGGACAATTTAAGCGGTCTAGGGCTATGGATAGAATTATTAATAATATCTTTTTGTAGTATCTTTTTGTCTCAGTTAAGCTAAGGGTACTGGCACACTGTATTTGTTACATCCGATGCTTCCCATGCTTTCTCAATAGAAGTTGTATGTTGATGTGCAGTGGATAAATGTGTGCATCAATTTTCATGGACAAAAAGTTCTGATGAGTTCAACTGTAAAACAGGCCAGTTGACATGGCCATGAACTGAAATGTGGTATCACCAAAACCTGGTATTTGGTTACCGTTCTTAATGTAATCAATGTGACCTGCACCCAATGCAGAGAAAGCAACAACTGTATTCCACAATCCAGAAAGTATTTAAGCAAACATAACATTGTAATGTCTGGGGGTTTGTTTTTTTGACCTGTCAATTAAAAAAATATATCTGAAATATGATCACGTGTGTTGTTCACTTAAACCGTGTTTTTAACACAAAAAATGGCTAACCAGATGTTTATTTATAAAAGATGGAGATGATTATGGTAATGGCTATATTTTACATTTATCTCAGTCTGCAACGATAGTTTTATGTTAGCTTGCTCATTAACTCAGTTACTTGCATACAAAATCCCAGAAAGCTGGCCTGATTGATGGAATACTGCAGAGATGGTTGTCCTGGCAGCTTCTCCCATTCTCTGCAGGGAAAGTCTGAAGCTCTGTTGGCCATTGGGTTCTTGCTCAACTCCCTGTCCAAGGTCATTCTTGCCCGATTATTCAGTTTTGCCTGACAGCCATTTTGCAATGATGGGCGCCTGGGAACTTTTCATGCTTTAGCTTTTTTTTTTTTTACTTTCCCTAGATCTTTGCATAGATACTGTTGTATCTCTGTTCATTGTACTTCATAGCTTGGATTTAGTTCTGACATGTATTGTGAAGTGTGGGACCTTATGTAGATTTGTCTAGGCCTTTCTTAATAATGTTCAAGTAATTCAATTTGCCCCGAGAGGACTCCTAACCAGTTCAAGGGATCTCAAAGAATGCAGGATGCATTTGAGCTCAGTTTGGCGTGTCAAATGGCGTGGAAAGTTATGTATACAAGCTATTTTATACAAGCTATTTTCATTCATTATTGTCAATTATGAAAGGAATTCATCACACATCATATTGTGAAGGGTTCTGAATACTTTCTGAAGCCACTGTGTATATACAGAGGAGTAAAGCGAAAAGCCAAAACCAACAGGAAGTACGGTGCTGGGCCACCAAATCAGTTTCAATGCGCCTTGGCATAAGTTCTACGAGTCTCAGGAACTCTACTGGAGTGATGGAAACCATTCTTCTGGAGTGATGGATATTCCCTTATTTGGTGTTTTGATAATGGTGGTGGAGAGCGCTGTCTGACACTTCGATCCTTTTCTGTTGCTATTGTGATCCAAGATCGATGTGTGTGATCTTCCCCGCAATAGGCCTTATGTGTTATAGTAGTTTTGAACGCACGCTGTCAATGCTGCACTTCACATAGCCTCCACATGGAGGATGCATTCTGCTCTTAGTAAACCAACCAATCAAGATTCACAGACATTAAAATACATTACAATGGCAAGAACAAACATAACCAACCTGGTTTCACTGGCAAAACAAGCTTTATCAGGTCATCCTTTTGTCTTCCAGCTAGAAATGCATTTTATGGAAGCTATAGACTCTTGCCGAGGTCTACTGTGTTGACATTGTGCTTTTGTGATGAGCTGTAAAATGAATGTCACCGTGGTGATGAATCAGCAAACAATATAACCGCACATGCCATAACTCTTATTAGATTATGTGAACTGCGATGAAGAAGTGGAACATTCTGAACTGTTGAACCCTTCATCTTCCTCTGACAAGGTCCAAGCACTACGATGCCTCAGGTACACAGGCCTGTTATACTTCATACACTCTTACATCAGTGTTTCCCAATCCTGGTCCCGGGGACCCAAAGGCGTGCATGTTTTTGTTTTTGCCCGAGCACTCATGCACCTGAATCAAATGAAGGACTTGATGATTGGTAAATTACATCCATCAAGTGTGTATGGGGTAGGTCAACATTTGAGACAGGTGTGTGATTTGCTAGGGCAAAAACTAAAACCTGCACCCCTTTGGGTCCCAAGGACCAGGATTTAGAAACACTGCTCTACATTATACTTCATAACCTAACTGGATCACCTCATGATGACTGGCTAGGTCACTAAATTTAAGTTTTCATTGTACAGTTATGGGAACTAAGAGTCATCGCTGCCTTGATCTTTCTTTGTCTACTCCTGACCTCTTTTGACTCTACAGCCGGGTAGCAGTGGGATGGAGCCTGTCTTTGGCGAGGCGTATGGGACTCAGTTATCTGTGTTGTCAGAGCCATTCACCATTTCTACTACAGGGGGCAGCACAGAGTTAGACCAGGTAGGAAGTGGCTTTTTCATTCAGTTAATCCTAAATACTCTGTCCTGTTAGGTGATAACGTTAATGTGATTGAGGATGGGTCATTTAACAGGCTGGTGGGAGAGAGTTCTCCCCTCCTTGATAGCCTGATTTCATTGAGGACGCTTAAGTAATGCATTTTGTATGAGCTTTTTCTTCTGTCTAGGAGAAGTGCTTCATGTTTTGTTCATGCTAACCTTCCTCACTGCCTTTCCTTCAAAATAAGGCCACAGAAGAGAAAGGATTGACTTAGCTAAATGACTCGCCAAGAGGCCATGTGAGTCCATTTGCCACACGTCTCTATGTCCCTGATAACACAGGAAGGACATGTTTCATTCAGTGGAGTTTCTGAGGATCCCAGTTAGCTGTTACAGATATGGTAGGTAGTGCAGTCAAAGATGTACAGCACCGTCTAGACAACATACTAAGGATCCTATTACATTAATGAATACATTGTGATATGGGGGAATGCATCAGTGTCTCTTATTGTAACTTGTTGAAGTGTGTGAATGTATGTAGTTTACAACAGACCATCTGTTTATCTGTAAAGGAAGTCACGTTCATTCAAAGCGCGAGAGTAATTAACCAATGGGCTTACAGTACTGGGATGTGTATTCCAGGTTGGGACGTCTATAAAGTAGAGGACAACCGGAAGTTTCTTTGAGATTGAGTGAGATGAGATTGAGTCTATAACATCATGAACCATAGACTATCAAATGCAATAAATAATTGCATTTCTCTCTCCCTTGGTGATCGGGTACGCGATCATTATTGCAACCACTATACGGTTGATTTCTAACCAACTCATTGACATTATAGATTGTGCAGATGTCTGTGTGTTTTGTCTTTGTGCTGCAGAGTCCCCAGAGTGTGGTGGTGATGCTGGGGGCCCCGGGGCTGTCCCTGTGTCGGGGCCTGCAGCCCAGATGTGAGCTACTCAGTGATCTCCTGGAGGACGTGACCTCCGACGACACACACGCCTACAATCGTCGCTGGGATGTCTCGGCCCTGGATGAAATCACACACTATGCCAAAGGCAGCCCAGAGGTGGCGCCACTGATCTGTGAGAGATCCTCTGGGTCACCTGAGGTGGGAGAAACTCATAAACGCATTTCACCCTGGTTGACAACATCGCTAACCCTTCATTATACACACTTAACCACTGTTTCCCCAGGTATTCTAAGAACATATTGTTATTAATAGCATTGACCTGGTAGCAATGAGGGTTAATTGTCTGGATCAAGGACCAAGCGGTTTTCTCCTTGATTTTCAAACCAGTTATCTTTTGTTACTGGACCAACTCTCTTTACAACTAGGCTACCCTACCGACCCGGTTACATATCTGTATGTCACCTCTGGTTCTGGAGAGCTGCATGGTGTGCAGGAATTTGTTCAAACCAGGCAAAACCTCAACAGAAACCACTATGAGTTAGTGGTCCATGGCCAGGCCTTAGGCACTCTGACTTGGGTAATGTAGAAATATCTGACCCTGGGCTGTAGGTAACTTCTACTTACTCTGTCTTGCTCTCCTCAGAGAGGCAGAGAAGTGCCGTGGTTATCCCCAAGATCAGGGGGCAGGCAGACGAAGAACCCCACATACCCCCCACTCGATGTGGGGTTGGGGCCTGGACAACTCTCCCTAGCTGGGAGATATCCAGAGTCCTGGAGCCTGGAGGCGGGAGGAGGGGAGAGTGAAGCCATGGAAGAGATGCAGCAATTGGGGCAAGGGGTGATGGGAATGTCTCCTGCTGTTCATGAGCTGTACAATGAAGAACATAACTACTCTCTACCAAGTGAGCCAGACACTGAGTCTAGTCAAGAAACAGACAGCGAAGTTAGAGAGGAAGAGAAGGAGAAGAAGAGAGAAGGTAGGAAACCGGAAAAGGATGAAAAGAAGCTTCAATCTCAAGTTAGACCTAAGAAGCGCCAGTGTTGCTGGGAAGCTTTCCTCAACAGTAAGGCAAATATGGAGAGAGCTGGAGAAAGAGACAAAGGAGATGAAAAAAGGGATAAGGAGAAAGATGGAGGTAATTTAATCTGGGGCCCCACTACCCTACCCAGTACCATGTGCCAGGAGGAGATGTCCTCCACCAATGGTAAGGTCTCACTGCACTTGATCTATACAAAAGACACACTGTACTCAAAAAAGGTTCTTATAAGAGAAATGTACTCATAAAAGTGTCTGAGTTTTCCCTCTTCTACTGCTTGTACTCCAATTGAAATTCAGAAGGAAACAAAATTACATATTTTTAAACATGTTTTAAATCCCATTTCCCTGTAAATCCATATGTTTATTGTTCTGAATAATATTATTCAAAAGTGGAAAAATACTATAAAACTTTTCAGATTTTTTTTATTTCCATGATATAATAAATATATTTAAGGAATATTGTTATAATTTGACCACACTGTGTGTTAAATTACTACTTCAACCTTACTGGACTGTCATTTGGGTTTTTAGTCTGTGGTGAATTCCAGTTAAAGCACACTTCATAATTTAGCACATGATCTTACCCGGAACGATTTACAGGCCGTGTGTTCCCCAGGTGAACGGGGCCAGAGAAAGGCCCGTCGTACAGACGCCAGTGACCTGACCCCCAGTCCTGGGAAGCTACAGAGCTTGGGGGAGCAGCTACGCGTGCTTAGCTCTGCTCTAGAAGGCATGACGCCTGTCAGCGATCTGCCTGTTACTGCCAGGGCCCGGACACGAAAGGAGAGGAACAAACTGGCCTCCAGGTACACAAAGCCGACACAAACAGAGTCAGTGATTTCAGAGTTATTATTTGCTGTTGGCTTTTCCACACTCCTTTCAGACAGCAGGCGTTCCAATATGGAAACACCATCCGTGTAATGTGTGTGTGTGTGTTTAGCATGTGTCTTAGCCTACTGTATGTTGGTCCACCCCATTATTCCCACAGAGCATGTCGGCTGAAAAAGAAAGCTCAGCACGAAGCCAACAAAATCAGACTATGGGGCCTGAACCAAGAGTATGGTGAGTTCTTTCTGCCTTTACTCTGTGAGCCACCACTGGCTGTCATAACCGGGGCCGTGCCCCAGAGACTGCGGTTCTGAGGTCTGTTGGGATTTGTAATTAAAGCAAAAATCTGTTTCTAGCTATGCAGGAGGCCAGAACCCACTAAAACAGTAATCATATGCACGTGTACCAGATCTGTGTGCATTCCGATAATGTACACTGAACAGAAATATAAAAGTGACTTGCTACAACTTAAAAGTGAAGTAACACTTTGTATAGACAATTGGTCAAATCAAAAAAATATATCTATTCAGGGGAGAAACAGCCTTTTTGTGTGTTAACATTTCTGGGATTGTTTATTACAGATCAAACACAGGAGCAACACTTTACATGTTGCCTTCATATATATTTTCAGTATACATTAGTAGTAGGTAAGTCAGACAGATAATGTTGTCTCCTTGCATCATATTGGCATATTTCTTAACTAGTGCCAGGTGGTACCAAGCCCAAAACCATGTTCAACAATAAAGAACAATGTATCCTCAAGTTTTGACATGGTATAGCTTTGTCAAACATTAGGCAAGTTGTGAGGGAGAAATGGACAACCAAATAAGTCAATTACATTTATAGGCTACATTGCCTGGCAAAAAGGATCTCACTGAAATAAATGTAGACTTAATTTGTTATGCCAATGAATACAATACGTGTTTTTTCTAAATGCAGGCTATATACTCGTCAGTGAGTGATTGGTTGTAACTCGGATGACGACATTGGTGTATGTGCCATGTTCAACAGTGTCATTTGGCAAACCCTCAGGCAACTACCATGTAGAATGGAGATTTAGCTGATCTTGACAGACCGTCACTGCTTCTAGCTTTAACAGACTTTCATTAGTCCAAATGGGAAAGTTCCCATCACTCCTACCATACATAAATGGCTTTACATGGTGGGGTCACAATAGTTTTGTTATCAATAAACGCCGGGAACCCATGTGCGTCTACTGTCAAGCCCTCTGGTCTTTCGTGGTGTAACTCCTCTTCAGATGGCCTGCTTAGGGTGGTTCTGCGGATTAAGGAGCTTATCCGCCAGCGAGTGGAGACCCGACAGGAAGACAGCGAGAGAAGTGTCCTGAGAGAGAGACTGGAGGACATTCTGAAGGAGTCTCCTGGTGGGTTGTCTTCTGTAGACCATTCGTCCTATTTTAGGTCCCGGTGACTCTTGATGTATTTAAAGTGTGTACGACGCTTCTCCTTTTCTTTCGTTATCCAGGGCCTCGTGTTGCCGGACGAGGCAAAGCGTTTGTGGAGAGGATGTTGAAGAAGCTGCCAGGGAAGGAGCACCAGAGAGACTCCAGGAGGAGGGCCAACCGACCCTAGCCGCTTACCTCTTCTCCGAGTCATTGTCCCGCCCCCTTTATGCTTCACTTTGCACTTTCTGACATAGAAACAGGTTTTATAGACAGACATACTGACACACACACTTAGGAAGAAAGGATCTGGGTGAAAGGATCAGGCTTACACTGTGTCTTGATTTCTAGCTGCTAGAGTATATTGATGAGCGCCTCTGAATGTTCACATACTGCTGTGTGTGTGTGTGTGTGTGTGTGTATATAAGGGACTATTCATGATTCCAGTGTATCTATTGCATTACGTACTGTACTAAACCCCATTGTGCCTAAAGGAGGACACTGTGCTGCTAGCTAGCCTGAGTTATACACTATGTCTTGTTGGAGAGCAGTTAGAAGAGTGACTGTGAATATGGTGCTTATTGGAGTGGGCGTGATGGTTAAGCTGTTAGGCTTAGCGTCTGTTTTGAATTGTACTGTAAACCAAAGTGCGGCGGAGGGACTTGGGGGTCACGTGGCTGTTGCCCAATGGTTCTCGAATGTACTGAAAGCTGCTTGCATGGTCATTTTATATGATGTGTGTACACACCTGAGGAAGGCAAATGCTGTTTTGTCCAACTCTACAAATCCTATTTCCAATTGAAATCCTATTTCCTATTTCCATTACGTACTGTACTGTTCTACCGATAAACCCATTCTGAGAGGATAAATATAACCTCAAGCCAGGGATGGGTATCATTGTTTTTGTTGTACATGTCAGGAAACCTGATAAATTGTAGTTCATAAAAGTGGTGATATTTTTTTTTCCCATTTGGATCATATATAGGATTTAATGAATGGGGGAACTGATCCCAAATCAGCCATTCTACTTTGAGGCTCTTTTTGAAAATGGGAACAGACATGCCTTCTCTTATCAAAATATGTGCTATTAATTGATTAAACAAGTTCCATTCAGAGAAGTGACAACCTGCGTACGCTGCTGAACCCGTGAATTCCAGAGTTGTCCATCTCCTTCCTAAATTTGTATTGACCCCTGAGTTCTAGAGTTGTCTATTTCCTTCATGTATCCATCTTGACCCTGAGTTCCAGAGTTGTCCATCTCCTTCCTAAATCCATGTTTATATAACATCTGTTGATTGGATATCTCTCTGTATCTTCGGTGCTTTGTGTAGTCTGTGCCTTTGAATGTTCGTGGAGAGCAAATACTAGCATGAACACCACCACATGCCTCTGTTTCTCATGTCCTATTGAGAATATAGAAAACACCACCATGATAAGGGTAACAAAAAAAGTACAGTAAGGAGAAGTGTAACCATTTGATTGTAGTCCCCAATTCCTCCAGAGCCTTTAATCATAAAGCTGATCTTAGTGAAAAAAGGTCAGAAAGGTTTAAGGATATGGACATAAAGCCTTCCTGCACTAGTATTGCTTTCATGAAGCCCAGCAAGAAATACACTGTCTCGCTGTAGCTTTACTCTTGACCCTAGTGGTCAGGAACAGCCATGCCGCAGATCTTGCGTGGACCTGAATTAACGCTTGTTCATATCCTCAATTAATAGTAAACAATTATTACAAAATTACCGTCTTAACATGCATGCACAAATACATGAATATAGGTTCTTAAATACATCACCATACAGGAAGCATAGGGGATGAATTGTGAATGTTACACAGTAAAGGAGTATACTTTACAATGTGATCATTGAACATATTGAAAGATGTTTCAGAAAGCTGTGCATTGTCTATTTATCTACTGGGATAGTTTTTGCCAATCTTAATAAAGCCGTAGCCTATTCTTTGCAGTAGTTATTAGTTATAAGACAAGGATAATGTGTTATAAACCCTTTATGAACATATATGAACCATTCATTTACTTAGTGAATGTGCATGAAAAAGATGAACACGCTTTTTTGTGTCGTAGAAATAGAAACAATTTTGTTTTGTTCAATCTGTGTAAATGTATGCTTCACTGTCTTGAAGCTGCTGCTATGTCAATAAAATATATATATATATTCTTAAAATTCCCTGTTTTGTTTGTTTAGCTGACTATATGATGTGTTTTCCTTTCTTGCCATTCACTGAATTTGAAGAAACAAACAATAAGGTGTTGATTATCATGTTATATAATATAGCTATGACATGTTGTGCTAGGTTGGTCGTGCTAGACTAGCAGCTAGAGCATAGCTTCAGTATTCTCTACCAAAGTAACTTCAACTAACCTTTTCTTCTCACTCCTCTTGCAGGTAATTTTTGTAAATTCATAATAAGTCTTTTGGTGTGCAGATGTTAAATGATAGGCCAGCTCTGGACCTGTCTGAGGCCTCCGCCATCCCGAAATATTACACTGCCAAGATTGAGGGATCCCATTGACAGAGCCTTTAATGGCGGATTGATTATCTAACATCTGCCCTTGAGAAGGTATGCTGACTATAGCTGGACCAAACACATAAATAAAAGCCAACACCACTAGACATGCTTTGCACAGCCAGAATATTGTTGACCTTGAAAGGCTAAAGACATTTCAACATGAGTAGAAGCAGTGGAGAAAGTGAATGCAATCTGTAGGGAGAAAATTTAATATTGACCAGGAGAGCAACTACAGAGTTAATAATCTAAGGTGTGCCAGAGATGTGCTCTCACCACCAGTCTCTTTGTGGTGATTTTGGTGATTAAGATTATTTTGAAGCCTCCATTCTTGGATGACTACCCAGGAGCCCAAAACAGTTCAGAGACCACAACACATCATCTCCGAACACAAAACAAAGAAACTCCTTTGGTCTGCATTCTGGAGGTCACCCAAAGATTGTTGGTCTCACAAATGAATGTTCATCTGATGATGGGTTTTGTCAGGTTATTACCTTGAACTCCATCTTACTCCTTTTTCCACTGAGGCTTTGCGTAATGTCCACTGGTCATCTGAGGTTTCTTTTCAAATCATGGCACAGAGATGAATGGAAAAGCCAACTGATTACAACAAATAAGGAACTCCTGTCAGAATAAGACACATTGGATAGAAGGACATTAATGTATGATATGTTATTGTATGCAAGTAAATGTAAATAATAATAATGATTATTGTTGTATGCATAAAATTACATGAAGTTGTTCAACTCATGCATAGGCTTTATCACTCCACATACAGCTCCGGGAAAAAATAAGAGACCACTGCACCTTTCCTTTTTCTGTCCTTTCCAAAAAGTTGAAAAGGAATGTTTTGAGTGAAGAACAGAAGCATTCAATTTGCAGTGATCTCCTCTTTGTAACCCTTCTGTTCCTCACTCAAAACCTTCCTTTTCGACTATTTTTGAAAGAAAAGAAAAAGGTGCAGTGGTCTCTTAATTGTGTATGGGCTACAGTATGTGCTTGTGTTTAGACCAGACAATAAATCCATTTTGTAGTCCTTATTGTTTTTGTTCATTCATCCTACATTTCCTCTTAAAGACTTATCTTGCACTCGCTGTAATCAGGTAAGCGCTAGGCGTAATTAGATTTTGTCAGGATAGAGTACCAGCGTGACGAACTTTATAGTCCCTGCGCTGGATAAACACACCCCGTGGAAGCGTCCAGGGGCAATGGGGACTAACCCTGAACCGCTTTTGTGTGTATTCAACTGAACATGTTATTCAAGCAGTTAATAGTATTTTGAAGACCGACCAATCGGAACTCTTCTACACTGTGCGCTTTGCTATGTCGTGGTCAAATCTTTATTAAGACTTAATTTCCATTGGAAACCTTTGGAAACAAATTCGATATTCTAAGCAGATATTCTGTTGCCTCCGCAACAGATAGGAACCCCCATCCCTGGTAATTGCGCACCGACGAACGGACGGATGACTCGCACCAGCAGTGGTAACGTCCCTCCAACAGACTGATCAAGAATGAAAAACCCGCACATTTCCCCCGCGGTCACAGTGTAAATGTTTTTCGGAATCTCGTCTAAAACAGCCCTAGCTCCGCTACATTTCCAAGTCAATCTTACACACAGCATAAACGCAAAACGTACACTTTTTTAGCGAAACGTACAGAAATAGTTAGTGAGTGAATGACAAGCGAAACATGCATTGGACTTGGATCTCCCCGGCACATTAATGTGGAGTGCTGTGGTTCGTCTGATCTATTTGGATTTCTATCTTGCGAAATTCGGGATACTTTTGTCCACTGCGGCGTCTTATAGTTTGGTCTAGTTCTGCATAGTTGCAGCGTGGAAAGTGGGAGGGATCCTGGAAAACTTCAGTAGGCTGCAAGTTCATGGCTGCGAACGTATTTACCGGCCGTACACGGCGTGCATTCACATCTCTCGGGACCGTGGCCAGGGCTAGTCACGTTTCTGTCAAGTCCCACTACGACGCTGTTATTATTGGAGGAGGTAGGGGTGCAGTCCATTTGCGAAAAAAATGACTTTGACATGCACGTTTGCCAAAATAATATTTCAAAATACGTTCGTATATGTATGTCAAGCATTCACATATATGTAAATATCCATGAACAATACATTATTCATATTAGATCTATTTCAAACGCGTTTTTGCGTATACAATATATTCTGCGTTAGCCGATTGAGGTGGTATTACAAAGTAGCATACAAAGGTATTCATACAAAGTTGCAGCCCTACCTTTTGTTAAACGTCTGCTAATAGATTAGGTGTTGCTAATCATTTGCAAATGTCGGTTTCCTTCCATCACTAGCCGGTCCAATGTTCTTCTATGAACGTGCTACAGTTATATAATAACACTGTTATACTTTGGACTCTTTGGCCTTTATAAAATAGAGCGAAAAGTACTAGTATCTTGCACACTTCTGCACAAGTACAGTACAGTCCCAAAAGGCCTAGTGAATGAGAAATACCTTTTTGATGTTATTTGTTAATTTAAATGTTTGTATGGCTAGCATTTATTTACAATAGGTGAATATAATCAATACAGAATCATACTAAAAATTCATAACCTCTCATTGCAGGACACAATGGATTAGTAGCAGTAAGTGGATATTTGCTCATTCATATTAATCTCTAAGATTGTGACATAGCTATATAATATATTTTAAACTAACCGTGTGTATGTGAAGGCAGCCTATCTACAGAAGGGTGGTCTGAAGACAGCAGTACTAGAACGTAGACATGTTCTGGGAGGGGCGGCCGTGTCAGAGGAAATCATCCCAGGTAAGGACCTCTCTCTAGCAGCAGGAGTGGTCACTGGTGGTCAAGGAGGCGTTTAGTAGCAACAAAACAAATGCAGAAAGGCTGCTCACACTAAAAACAAATATCTGTGTACTTACTGGGGAATCTGAAGTGGTAATTATACTTATGCTTTTTGTCTTATGCCTGTGCTCCTGTCGGTCTGTCTGTTTGTTTGTCTGGGTGTGTTCCTGTCTCTTTGACCTTTCTGTGTGTCTGTGTGTGTGACTGTGTGTGTCTCTGTGTGTGCCTGTGTGTCCAGGTTTCCATTTCTCCAGGTGTTCCTATCTCCTCAGCCTCCTCAGACCACACATATACAGGGACTTGGAGCTCAAGGTGAACGACTAATCATTGTACAGTATGTCATGCTTGTGCGTATGATTAGTCACACTCATGTTTTTGTGTTTGTGTTTTGCTACACACACACACACACACACACACACAAACACACACACACGTTTGTGGGTGTGTTTGGTCACAGTTATGTTTTTGTGTGTGCAGAAGCATGGGATGAAGGTGTACATGCGGGACCCCCATGCTTTTACCCCAATGCTGGAGGATGGGGTTGGGGGTCTCCCGCCCCGGTCTCTCCTGCTGGGGTCAGGGCTGGCCATGAACCAAAGGGAGATCAGCAAGTTCTCCAAAACAGATGCCCAGGTGCATAGCAATGTAGTACAAAGACCAAGACAGTGTACTGTACAAATGCTGTTTAATGTAAATGTTAGCTTTGTTAGCTCTATTAGCTTGCTATTTAATGTAAATGTTAGCTTTGTTAGCTCTATTAGCTAGCACTCTGTCATTGTATACCTTTGCTCTCTCTGTATTATTTAGCCAACACTAACACTCTCCTCTCCATTCTCTCCATTCTCCTTTCAACCTCCTTCTTACAAGGCGTATCCAGAGTTTATAACTCACCTGGAAAAGTTAGCAGGGGCTGTGCACCCCCTCCTGGACTCCCCCCCAGTGGACATTGCAGGGCTGACCGGGGGTCCTTTGAGAAGGAGGATAGCTGCCCTGAGGAGTGCTGCGCCCCTCCTCCAATGTGGTACTATGTTATCTTAATGTGTAGCTGAAATGTAAAACATACTTATTTAATGTGAAACTATTTACAGTACAAAACCTGTTTAATGTCACAGAGTCACACTCCCCGGAGTGTTTCAACTTTCAAGGGTTATTTATGAAATACACCGAACAACACCGCCTCATCCTGCACACTGACATCCTTGTGACATGACAAAGTTTGTGTGTGATCAGTATGATCATGGATCAGTGCTGCTGGTTGTGTATTTACAGGTCTGAGACTGGGCAAGAATATTCCAGATTTCTATGAGATCATAACTGCACCAATAATGAAGGTTGGTAGACCATTTATATCACTTTGGAACGGTTTCGTTGACGAACATCAAGCCTGGTCATTTGAAGAGAAACTGACTGTGAAGTAATTTATGAGCCGAGACATGATGTTGTTTTATATTAGAATAAAACATTTAGACATTGACTGGCAGAGTGTTGTGAGTCAAACTGTCCTTATGCTTCCCAGTCAAACCACTTCATGCCAACATTGTGGGTTTTTTACTGTTCTTACACCTGAAGGCCAAAAGTGATCTTTGTAATTGTCAGATCCTAAACCGTTGGTTTGAGTCTGAGCCTCTTAGAGCCACACTAGCTACAGATGCTGTGATTGGAGCTATGACCAGTCCTAACAGCCCAGGCAGTGGGTGAGAAACACACACACACTCACACACACAGAAATAAAGGCACCCACGCCTCAGGTAATAGATTTTCATAGTCAGTTCCTGTATGTACAGTATATAGGGTGTGCTCTGATGTGTTCCCCACTGTGTCCTTTCCTTACAGGTATGTCCTCCTTCATCATGTGATGGGGGAGCTGGAGAAAGAGAAGGGGGCATGGGGTTACGTGGAGGGGGGCATGGGAGGCGTGTCCAAGGCCATTGCTAGCTCTGCCCGCTCCCATGGAGCCGATATTTTTACTGAACAGGTCAGGCTGTGTTCTTACATGTTTTCTGTTCTACATGGTAGTTCATTGGCTTCACCTGGTCATTCCCAGATGAGAGGGCTCTGGGTCCCAAGCCCTTGGGTTAAGAACCACTGCCCTAATGGGTGGTTCCCTGTTGCAAAAGTCCTTGTACCTTTATTCTGGTTAACACTTCTGATGTTTCACACTACTGTTGTTGCCTTGAACTTGCCCATCTGATTAATCTCTCTAAGGGCACGCTGGTTTGTTGACAGGCTGAATCAGGTGTGCCAACTCGGGCATAGTTCAAATGGAACGGCAAGAGGTCCCTGGTTGCAGGTTTAAACCCAATGCCGCGCTGGGTAAATCTACTTGTGATTAAACATACTTGTGTGATGTGTTACAGGATGTGGATCAAGTCATGGTGGGGTCAGATGGCAGTGCCAAGGGGGTGGTCCTGAAGGGGGGCAAAGAGATCCACAGCAGAGTGGTACTGTCCAACGCCACACCCCACGTGACCTTCAGATCCCTCACACCTCAGGTAAGACAGCTTACAGGAACAGATGTCGGGTGTCGGTTTGACCTGTTTCAGGCGTAACGTATTCCAGTTGTAGGATGTGTGTTGTATACAAAACTGTCCAAATGATAAAAAATTATATATTGTGTTTTTTCATTTACCTTAACCCTAACCCCATAGTTTCTCTTTTCATAGGGCGTTCTTTCTCCAGCGTTTATCAAAGCTTTGGACCAGATAGATTACACTTCCCCAGTCACTAAGATCAATGGTATGATCAATTCTCACACTTAACTCATGAAGTACTTGCTTGCCGTTGGTTTGTCGTGCTTGTATTTAATATTACTTAATATTGTTTCCCTGAAGACTGTGTGGACTTTCTCTTCTCTTTCTCTCACCTCTGTTACAGTGGCAGTGGACAAGCTTCCTAACTTCCTAGCGGCGCCCACGCTGGACGGAAAGCCTGGCCCCCACCACCAGTGTTCCATCCACCTCAACTGTGAGAGTGTGGAGGTGTTAGAGAATGCATACAAAGACTGCCTGGAGGGACGGCCCTCATCCAGGTACACACACGCACACGCACACGCACGCACGCACGCACACACACACAAACACACACACACACACACACACACACACACACACACACACACATTGGTCTCTCTTTTTTCCCTACAGGCCCATGTTAGAGATGACCATTCCATCAGTGTTGGACCCTACTCTGGCACCCCCAGGCTGTCATGTGGTGTCACTGTTCACCCAGTTTACTCCTTACAGTCTGGGAGGGAGAGGTTGGACCGACCAGGACAGAGAGGCCTTTGCAGACTCAGGTTAGAACAATAAAAGAGGCAGCAGTATCAAGGTGGATAACCCAACTGTCAGAACATGGCTTCCTTTGGCTTGACTGCCAGGTGGTTGATTGAGGCCCAATTTATGTTTGAAATGTTATATACACACAAAGGGGCAGCATCATACAATATATAAACAGAAATTTAAGGGTGCATTTTAGGAAAACAGTTCTATTTACAATTTTTTTTAACCATTAGAGAATCTTTTCCGAAGCCTCCCCAACTCCAGCACTGCCTCTCCACGTCCCCAAACCAGCAGGTCTTACATAAAAAATTATCCTTCATGATCCCTTGATTTGTTTGCCTGTATCATATAATTTACCTTTGTTTTCCTCCAAGGGGGGGGGGGGGGGGTGCATGATGCCCCCCCCCTTGAGGTCTGGACCTCAGTGGTTTCCATCATTCTTCTCACAACAGGTTTAGACAGTTGCAGTAGGTCAGTGTAACCGAGCACATTGTATTGGCAAAACAAGCATGCAGACACACTCAGACACAAATAACTCCTAAAGCTGTGCATTTGGCGGTGACTAATACAGTACATTTTCACCAGCACAGAAAGTTAACGTCTCATCAAAATACATTATTATTTACCTCATATGGAGTGGGTTCTACATGATAGGTGTCTGTGTCTGTCTGTGCATTTCTGTGTGTGTGTGTGTGTGTGTGTTTGTGTCACATTTGTAGCATTTAACTGGATCGAGCAGTACGCACCCGGGTTCAAAGCCTCCGTTGTTGGAAAAGATGTCCTGACCCCCCCTGACCTGGAGTCAATATTTGGCCTAACTGGAGGGGTATGTATAGGTGTATTTGTACCATATGTATGTATGTATGTTAAGATTCATGTTGTTAACAGGAAAAAAACAAAAACCCTTAAACTTTATTTGTGAACTCTGACCTGTATACACTAATCATTCCATAGATAAACTCATTGTACAATTGTGCATGTGCCCCAGTCCAATTCATCTTTACACAACACAAACATGTTGCTAGAAGGGATTGTTACTTATATACTGTATACTTGTACATCCATGGACATACTCATACAAAACATGCAAAATAAGTCTTCCTTCGTACTTTCTCCCGAATATTTGAAAACATGACTTGCAACAGTTGTTCTTATCGGCCTTTCAAGTCAATGTGCTAATAAAGAATAGATGGTGTGTCACTGGGAAGTAGCATGATCTGATTTACACACCACTCAACCGCAGTGTCTAACCAGGAAGTGATTTGCATAGCAGCAGCTTTCTTCCTGTTGTCAGAGAGTGATTTGTCATCTAACAGATAACTGCAGACTCTGCGGTATATCTAAAGGTCTAAAGTTTCTATCTTCCATTCAAAGTAGTTGAATGTCTCGGGTGTTGGTCTTGGTTATGGCTTGTGGTAAAGGTTGATATTGCTGTGCTTCTATATTTGCACGCTTAAGCTACTGATGATTTTACACTGCTGATTTCAGTAAGCCTGGGGGCTGGGGCCATTACCTCTTCACTATATCAGGGAAGATTCTGTTAGGTGAGCTAATGGTTATTTGTTTTCAGGCTCATCGACTTGTTCAGTCTCAATTCCATTTCCCCTTTTTACCCGAGTCCTGTTCTTTCCACTGTCTCAGTTCCCCATCAGGGGAATCCCATAGAAAGTGAGTTATCCACATAGTCATGCCTGAATTAGAAATGAGGTTAGTAAAATGATGATGTCCGCTATGCCTTAGTTGATGGTGGGTATGTGTTGTATTTGCTGATTCATTTACACAGTCCATACTCCTAGAAAACACTGGGGAGCTTACTAGGGAGGCTGGTCTCACAAATAACAATTTACCTTGGAGGAGGTTATGTTTGTTGAAAAACGTGTGCACTTATTAGTTACTCATGACCCTGTGAGCTTCATTAAAATGCCCTGGTGTAAGGAAAATGGTGTAAACCTCCTCGAGCATCAATCCAATCCCTTTACATAAAAAGGAGACTTAATTAGAGTGCACTTTAGGGAAAGTGAAACAAATTGAACATGATGTATTATGTTCCTTCTCCACCACAGAATATCTTCCATGGAGCAATGTCACTGGATCAACTCTACCTCGCCCGACCTCTGCCCTTCCTTTCAGACTACCGTTCACCAATCAAAGGGCTTTATCTGTGTGGCAGCGGCTCCCATCCAGGTTGGTTATTGGTAGTAAATGGTTTATCTGGGATTATCTGCTAATCTGGTACTTAGTATCATCTCCACTTCATCATTCATCCATTCATTCATAAAATACATAGGTACCAAATGCATGCAATCAATATTAGTAAAGTCTGCTCTGGATAAGAATGCCAGCTGAAAGGCTAAAATGTAAAAGTAAAAATGTTTTACCTGCATGAGTATGTGTTACACTTGGCACCAGATAGCCAGTGTCAGAAACACATCTTTTAAGATTAGAGACATAAATTAATGGTTAATATTGTTGCTTCTGTGGTGCTCATATGCAGCACACAGAAACATAATGATGAGAATAGACAAGTGTATGTGTAGAGTTAGAGCCTGTTCTTGGGGATATATAGTGTTGCAGGGCAAATACCTGGACACGGCCCGAAGTCATTTAATCAGATTACAGCAAAAAGCAACACCACGCAGAAACAAACAAAACCACAACAGGTTCTTCAGGTTCACCTGCGTTTAACTCCACCTGTGTAGAAAACCTTCAGGTTCTTCAAGTTCACCACACAGTTGACGTGGGCTACTCCTCCTCACCGCAGTCTATCTGTATGGAGCACAAACAATATCAGTCAGTCATCTGTAGTCGGGACTTACCCAAGGAGCTGGCAATTCCAGCTAGCTCTAGAATGTTCTGGCAACCTCCACACAGCCTTAAGGTGTTTTAGCGGTCGGCACTCTCGAGGGTCCTGAATATGCGTGGCCTGGGCTCCCTCACACGGTGGGCATGAGAGGCTGATGGGACCGGCAGGCCACAATAAACATATAAACCAAGTGGTTTGAATTCTGTATGCTGATTGGCTAATCATCCGTGGTATATGAGATTGTATTATCCTTTACGACATCACAGTACGTTTTGCAGTCTCATCTTTACAGGTGTTGTTAAACACCAGTGGGTTTTATAGGGTAGGCTTCTACATTTATACGTTAATGCATGGCAGCGCTCTTGGATCGAAAAGGTCAAATTGTGAACTCCAAAAAATCTACTGCAAAAATATCCTGTTAGTATACTTTAATAAGTATTTTAGCTGTAAAGCATGTTTATTTATTTAATATTTCCTGTTTTTAACCATTTAAGTTGTATGAAGCGCAGCAGTGGGTTGGGAGGACAGTAAAACCGTGTTACTGCTGTGGAAAAAGTCCCTACAGCTCAGTCTGTGAATTCTATTGAAGACTTTGTTGACGTCATAAAGCTGTGCTGGTCTGAAGAGCAACCCACTTCCAAACCTTCGACACACATTTTTATACAGTGTGGTTATACAATGGTATTAGGCCTTCTCATTATGCAAGTCTCTGGGCAGATCCTTCCCATATCTTCTACAATTGTTTCTCATCCCTCTGGGATCTGCCCTACAAGCTACCTTTATTAAACATTGGTGGCTCAAGTTCTAGAAGCTGCACAAAAACAATTGACCCTTGAAAATTATTATTTGCTGTCCGAGCTCGGGGAACTCTAGTCAAAACGATTCTCTGTTTTCTTAGCTCAGGGAAACCTTAGTCAACGACTCCCTGTTTTCTGAGCTCAGGGAAACAATCAATCTTGCTTAGATTCTCATGCTCCCAAGGGCTTCAAAGACAAGCCACAGATCCTCCTGTCATCCACATGTAATATATGGCTGCTCATTAGTCTCAAGAGTATAGTCAAGAGAAAGACAGAGCACAGCTGTTGACCTTCACACACCGCAATGCAAACTGTGTGCCTTATTGTTCATCAGCCTCTCTTAACCGCTAAATGTGGTTAAATCTGACAAACAAGACCAACAGACGGTTTGGAAAAATAGTTATATGGGCCCTTAGGCTCAAGTGACCTGTTTAAATGTTTTAACAAGTGTGTGATTGTGTGAGTACAGACACGTCATATGCTAATACCTCTACATTACGCAGCACACTCTGTTGCTCTGCATTGCTTTCTGTAAGTAGAGTAACAAACTTTGACACCAACACCAACAGTAAATCAGAGGTGTTTACTGTAGGTACATAGATACCTTTTCAAAACATTACAATCTTCCCCTGCAACCACAACCCAAACGTTAACCCTTCCATTAACTGATTCAAACGTCGACTTGGAGACTGGAGCAGAACAAGGTTTATGATGAAGAGATCCAATCTGATGAATTCATGCTCATCCCCACAGGTGGCGGTGTGATGGGGTCTCCAGGGTGGAATGCTGCCTTGGTTGCCTTGGTTGACCTGAAACGTGGCGGAAGTTCATGATCTCATTGACACACCTCAACTGCCAATGAGTGAATACTTCCATATTTGAGATGGTCTTGCGATGCCAACAACATTCGTGTGACCGATAACTTCCCAAGGGGCTGCTAATTTCACTCTTTTCGTAAACATCAGTCGTAAAACAATTGTTTAAATCAATGTTGTAATGAAATGTGCAAACCATGAATACAGTGGCTCTGAAAGGTTTTATTCTGTGTTATATTTGTAATTAATTTAGGAACAAGTGCACATTTTCCTTTTCACTTTGATATGGAGGAATTTTGTGTTGATCAATGGCAAGAACTCCTAATTAAACCCGTTTTAATTTCATTTTGTTACACAATAAAATATGTGAAAGTGAATGCTTTTGAGAGCCACTGTAAATGTAATTTCAATGGCATTTCCATGATTTTGGACACATATTAATTCCCATTTTAGATCATGTAATGCAATTAAAACGCATGCTGGGAGGATCTGTAAAATAATTATCACAAACCTCCCCAAACAAAATGTGCCTACATTTAGGCTTTTGTTTGTATGTGTATTTTGTAAGGAATGCGATTATGATACTTGTATGGAAGTCAACTCCTGCACATTAAGTGTGTTTGTGTCTTTGTAACCAATCAGTTGTATTACAGCGAAAACGACTTCAACTGTTATCACCGATTTCTGTAAGCTTGCTATGCTAACAGCTTATAGAAACGTGAGGTACGTTTTAAGTAAATTCTAAATCTGAAAAGGTGAATTCCAAAATGTATATGCAGTAAAACATACACATTTCAGATATTTGTTATGAATCAATCTGGAGAAGTTACATTGGCCTGTTATATAAATGTACAATAAAAAATGAAAGACTTTCTGCCTGTTCACGACAGTTTACATTGCATTGACCAGTTTTGCTGCTATAGATATTGATCTGTTTACCCCATTTTTGCAATTTATTCCATGGTAACTTGAAATTAACTGTCAACTGACCTAAATCTCTGTGGTAGGATGCTTATTCAAATTATGCTGATCACAGCATACATTGACTGGTGCAGATCACCGCACACACTTCCTCAATCTATTATGGTTCTAGGTAAAAACGTCTGTAAACTGGATTTTGTGCTGAACTACCCCTTTAAGACGTAGTTGGGTGGCACTTCCCAACAAACTAAATGCCGACGCACGACGCCCAGGAAGCCCCGATCGAACTAGTACCCAAATCGACCCAGATTCCCATGAATCCCAGACAGCGATGATCCCATATTTTGACTTTGTAACAATGTTTAAGATTGTATTGACGGGTATCTGTTGGAGTCGATAATGCTGGATGATTGCAGTCATGCGGTTCACATACATTTGTAGGCTGCTCGGGATTGGGAGCGGTAAGAAATCTTCACTTTATCCAACTCTTCGAACTTTCCTCTCTAGACGAACTGTTAGTTGGCAAAAGTTTATTTCACATTTGAACTAGGTATTATAACAATTTAGAGAGTGCTATTAGTACTTGATTAGTTGCAATTGTAGAGTAACTACTTTGTACCACAGTTGTGTGCTGTATAAGTTCAAATACAATGAAACAATTCAGTTGCAGTACGCCGGTTGCTCTCACTGGACATAGCCTATGTGAAACAAACGCTAGAACGATTATCCACAATATTGTGGAATTTGCGGTTCTACTTCAATAAAGGCGCCTCCTTTGAAAGTGATTCAAACGTACACTTACTGACCACTTTATTTGGTTCGCATGTCTAGTATCTGGTAACCCATTTGCCTCCAATGAGTTGTGCATTCAGAGATCCCCATCTGCACACCACTGTTGTAAGTATTTGTGGTCTTTCTCTATCTAGCCATTCTCATGACTGGTCATCGGCATGGTGTTTTTGCCCACACAACTGCCTTTCACTGGATGTTGTTTGTTTATCCCACCATTTTTCTCCAAATCCAAGGGGTTCAGTTGTTTCTGAGATGCAGGAACCACCACGTCTGGCCCCAACAATCATACCACGGTTGGAATTGGTTAGATCATGCTTCTTCCTTGTTCTAATGTTTTGTCGGACAACAACACTTTTTGAACATGTATGCATGCTTGCAATGTTGTGTGGCTGCCCTTGTGATTTGGCTATTTACAAAAAATGAGCAGTAGCACCTAATTAACCGGCTGGTGAGTGTATACAAACAGTGAAATCTGGCCATTTGGAATAGATAGAAACTAGTAAGGTTGTTATATTTAATTTGTACATTGTATTACACTTCAGAAGCAATTTTACTTTGAAAATTGATTTGACTTTGAAAAGTATTTAAAAAAAGAATTTCTATACAAATACAACTTTTGACTAGTACATTGAGTCTAGTAAGTTAAAGCCCAAACTTGCCCTATGGACATTTTGTCTCAATTTCTACATGAAAAGTATATTCGCAGACTATCGATAAGGTACATTGAAAGTTTATTCAACATTCAGATTTTCTTCTGACATTTTTGACACTGTATATTTAATCAAAGCTGGACATTGGTTCCACTCCTCAAATCAGAACTGTATTTATTCAGCAATATTTGTGGGCTTTTAAGCATTAACTGCGCATGTCTAGGTAATTCCAAAACATTACATTTCTTGTTTTTCAATCATACTGAAGTAGAGTTAGAATGTGTTTTGGGATTATTGTCATGCTTCATTACTGAGTTGTACTTTAGCTCATGCACATATTGCCTGATATTTTCCAGTAGAGTTTTCTAATGCAAAGATTTCATAGTTTATTTATGCAGCAAAGCATCCCTAAACCACAACACTGACACCCTCATGCTTTACAGTTGTCATTATGTTCTTCATTGTTCAATGCATTGTTTGCTTTTCTCCATGGGACATTGTTCCAGATCTCTTGGGGATCATCCAGGTGCTCTTTTTGTAGGCTTGAGGCATGTTGTTCTTATTGAGCACTGTCTTGAACCCTGACCTTAGCTGAGGCCAGAGAGGCCTGCGTGGATGTTAATTCTATGGTTATTTGTGTCTTCGATTTATTTCATGTTTTTTTTGCACCCAAAGTGACCCTAATAACCTCTTTCTTTGGGTAGAATTAAAGAGGGTGGCAATAACTTTTTTCCCCACACCTGAAGATTGGATATTTCTTTATTTAGCTCACACAACAAATGAAACCAGCAACTTTGTATTTTTATTAAAAAATCTCTATTAGTAACTACAACCCACAAGAAGTGTTCATGAAGTCTGAAAAATGCAACAATGTGTAAAACCTGACCTGGCAAATGCTTACTCTATACATTCTTCTGTATCCTTAAACTGTTTCACTGGTCTTCATCTTTTAGATACTGAAATGGGAATGACTTTGGATTGCATTGTGGTCATAATTATATTTAACTGTGTAGATTTACTGTTCTTTCTGATTGTGAATCTATGAAAAGTGGTATGATACCCAGAACACAATTGTTGACCTTATGCAAACTTTGGCATGCCCCCGCTCTGACTATATATTACCAACCACATATCTGTCCAATTCTTAACAAATATATAAAGTAACCTTGTTTGGAATTTCAGACAAATATTATGTGAATATGGAATTGTCCCCTTTAGTATCTGTTTGCAGAGGGACTTTAGCCTTACCACGTATTGCAAAACTTAAAAAAAAAAAAAAAGATCTGAAATATTTACTGATCAAGATACTACAGTAGGCATATACTGTGGATGGATGTTCACTAATTAATGATTTTATTGCCGCCAAGCACTTGCCTTAAACGGTAAAAGTGTATGTGCACCTTTTTTGAAGTGCATCCTGTATGAAATTCCAGTAACAGCGTTAAAGAAAAAACATATAACGTTAGCAGCCGGCTAATGGTAAAACATATAATCCTGAGCTCAGAGACTCTGTCATTGAAATTCTCTCTTCTGAGCTAAAGTACTAAGGTACGCTTAAGCCCATATCTGACAGTGAATGTTCTATAGAGAACAGAAAGCTTCAAGGCCCAGTCTCCCATTTTCCAATCATACCTGCTTTATAGTAAATGGGAGACCATTCCCTATTCATTGGACTCCTGACTAGGTCATAATGATCAGCCAAAGGTATTGCACTTGATAGGCGAGGTAATTGAGTGTATTTGGCGAATCTGGGATGTTTGGTCTACAACATGACTGTTGTTTGAAAGGGTGCACAAGTTAGTACTGTAATTGTGCTGGGCTGTAGCAAAACCCTTTTAACAAGGTTGGCCTAGCTCTTCTGGATGGTGGCGTCTGGGAGCCCTGTCTTACACAGAAATAGTGAGATAGTGTTGTCTCTCGCAGTTTGAAATGGGATACTATGTTTAATATTTTTGCGTCCGCCATGTCATCGGTCAGCACTGCAGTTTTCTTCAAGATGCAAACACAGGCTCTTTTGTTGCTGCTGATATCAGATGTGGTTAAGTTACTGTTTAAGAGACAACATACCTTTATGTAATGGGGATTTGGGGAACAGTGTGATTTAGCAGGTAATGGGCGGTCCGTGCAGTGAGATCTTGTGTGTCCTGTCATTTAGACCCAACAGGAGGCTGGACAGACAGACTGTAGTGCTTAGGTTTCATCCAACCCTTCATTTGTCTCAGTTCTACTGTACCCTAGTGGTTTCTGGATGGGACGGCGTGTTTATACTTTCCCTCTTCACACACACCCCTGCATCATTCCATTACGTGTATCTCTGGGACGTGTCCTGGTGTATTCCATGTACCCACTGTCATCATGGCTCTTCAGATTAAAGGATCTTCTAAACCTTTTTTTATAGAGGTGTTTTCCTGTGGTGGTATTTTTGTCAGTGAGCTTGCGAAGTGAGAGGAAGGCGCACATTTTCTGTGTAATTGTCCCTTTAAATGTCTGTGGTAGCCTCTATGCCAGGTAGTTTGCTTCTGGCCCGGGAACAGGATTCTCTCCTGGCTGGGTGCGGACCTGGGAGGAGTGTTGGTGAATGCTGCTTTTAAAACGTGCTTGTGTGGCCTTAACTTGTCCCGGGATTGAAGCCACCTCTGCAGTGTGAATGTGAATCTGTCCCTCTGCTCTTTCAGCTAAAATCTCCCCACTTTCTCTTGGTCAATATAACGCATACCAATGGATTTATAAATATTGACATTACCATTAGTTAAAATGAATGTAACTTATTACGAACTTTTGAATTACAGAAAAACAAAAGACATTCGACAATTTCAGCCAATGCATGTTGGTCATTCTGGCCAGTAGGGGGAACACAATGTTTTTAATGGGTGCCCTATGATCAGCAATTTACTCTGGGGTACAGCACAAGTTAATCATTGTTTGTATTATGTGCGCAAAAGTTAATACATAAAACCTACTTGGCAAAATAAAAGGTGAGCTGAAAACAAGAAAAACCCTCTGATTTGCACCCAAACTGGTCAGTCATAATGATGCTATGCAAACTGTGTAATTGTGTAATTGTAGTCTCTTCCTTTATGGTGAAGAAGCAGCTGGAGAAATGCCAATTCTTATAATCTAAGAGTGACTTTGTTTGCTTACCAGACAATAAACAGGGCTCTCGCTTGCACAAGATGGTCCTGTGTCACCATGTGACCCCTCCAAGTAGTGTGCAGTCAAGATTTGCAGGGTAACAGCTGTCCATTTTGTTCTACTGATTCAAAGTAATGCAGACACAATGAAGAGTATTGTCTCTGCCATCCCTCTAGATAGATATCAATAGCCCCCATGCAACAACTCATCACAAAGTTTGCATACAGAAACAGAAAGTCCACTGTTCCAAAGGTAGCTTAGGGGAAGGGATTTTCATAAAGAAATTGCATTTTATCCTAAAAAACAAACAAACATGTAAATCGTATTGTTTCCACTGTAAGGATATTGCTGTGTCATCCGAACCGTGTGTGTGATGAATTCTCTAGCTTCCGAGACCACGGTCCGCGTGCATCAAGGTCTTCAGAAAGGGTCATGGAAATCCTGATAACCTGTTTTTAAAGAGAAAAAACCCTCCCAGCTAAGAGTGGGTTTTAGGATAACACAGTGCCCAGACAAACTCTGAGCCAGGACAGATGTTTCTCATCTGGTACTCATGACAGTTTGAGGTATCACAAAAGAAAGGTGACATGGTTGCATTTTTGCCAATGATATTGAATAACCTTCTGAGACGCCTCCTCAGCTACAAGCTTTATAACACGCATCAGACAATGCCGAACTGCTTACTGGATGATCTTCTTGCATTGATAACATTTTTGAATTTGGTGACCTTTTCATGACACGATCAATCATGTCACTTACTAATTGGCTAATATTGTGTCATGATTAATCCGTTAAAATATTTAAGATATAAGGACTGAATCATTCGATCCTCGTTGTTGATTGGATTGTCTTCCGGATTCTTGAACCCTCATAATACCTCACTTTATCAGTGAATGTAGGTATGTACATTTGTGAACACGGCTTCAATTTTTCTTGTCTTTTCTTTTGAATAATTTGTTTAAATGTTATATGCAAGAAGTGGGCCACCTTATTAACAAAAGTTAATGGTCTGTGATCAGTTCTGCGCTATTTTTGTTCTACAATTTTGTCATCTTATTATGTCTCCAGCCCTCCCTCATTTGCATTGAGTCCCAAATAATTGTGTAATTGTTGACTGCTGCTGCATGCATTCCATTCTGTCTTTCCACAAAGCTCCTCATAACCAAGAAGTCACACAATGGCAGTATTACTCACCCGACATCCGACTTTTGCCCTGCACCTGCCCAAGCCGCCTGCACGAGTAACAAAACCTTCATGAAATCAGAAAAACCCTGCAGATGATACCCCCCAACAATGGCAATCCCGGTTGATTTAAATCATTTACAGGGTTTCCCAGCCACTCAGTGTATTAGCGTTTAGACTCAAGCCTGGACTGGAGGTTAGCGTCGTGCTGCCAAATATATTTACCTGCTTTCTATCTAATTTTAGAGTGGCCAAAATTATTGACCCACTTCTGGCCAATTGAGAAGTTTAGGTCATAGCCCCACTGAGAGGCTTATGTTCTTTGATGGAGATCCTGCTGGGTTTGATGTTCCTGTCCAAAACGCTTTGGTGTTCTACTGATGTCATGACGCCATTGCACACATCCAAGGCACTAAGAGGCTGGAGAATGCAAAGCTACTCCAAAACATCAGTTAAAGTTCTGCGTGTTTGGCTGTGGGGAAAGGTATAGTCTTTGAAGGCTTCATTTTGTCTTCTGTAACAGTAGTGATAGACCTTTTTGGTAAACCACACAAATTGTCTAACCTTTCCATGGTTCTTTGTTCCAGAAGGATTATGGACTGTTTAGGTGTTTTTTGGAAAATTGCAATCAGGCTTTCTTTCACTCTCTTTCTGTGTCTTTCTCCCTTGTCTCTCTCTATTTCTCTCTGTCTGTCTGACTCATCGGATAACATGAAACTATCATTAACTTCTTTAAATTTCAAGGAATAGATATCTCTAATTGACTCATACTTAGAGCAGTGAAGTAGGAAGTGCTGTTCATTTTCAACTTCTCTTGAATCACAGTGTTTACAAAATCTCCTGACCGACCCAGTTTTTTATAGATCCTGTCTCTATTGGCCAGGCTATGGTGTTATTGAGTCAGTTGGTAGCTTTCTTTTTTATATTCTTTAATGTATACAAGGTGTTGTGCAAACTTGATATCCCTACCTGGGCCAACTGCTTTAAAGGGTCACTCAGTGTTGTTGGGTTGTACATAAATACCTTTTCATTATAATATTCTGGATCGCATTGTATTCGATGAGTGCAAAATGTCGTGCACCTTTTGTCTTTCCTTCCCAAAAATGTTTCATAATCACTTAATTATGTTGAATATCAGGAGAAGTGATGATATTTTTGAAGGTGCTGTCACTGTCAGGAGCCCATCTGTATGAGGTTTGTAGTATGAACATTTTTGGAGGGCTCAGATTCTCTTTTTTTATTTCTTTTCGGAAAATTGGGAAGTATGGGGAAAAAAAAACACCAAAGCAAAACAAAGCAAAACACCCGCAATTATTTATTCTCCCAAAAAGATGCACAAAGACTTGTCTTGTACTGGTTTAAAGTAGATACTCGTCCCACCCACACTCCATCCTCCTGTGTGTGCATGTGTCATGTGTGCATTTCGGTTTTGCAAACTCTCTCAGTAAACAACCTTTATTCACTTTTGCTTGTGAAAGTCTACACCACAAAAAAATAAACCCAAGTTTCAAGTGATCACTTGGCTTAACAGATCAAGAGATATGCCTGTGTAATCTCCACTACGCGGTCAATAGATAAATCAGTTTGGGTTAACTGGTGTTTCCTGTCAGAAGTGGCATTATCACAAAATTAGAATATGGCGATCAGTCCTCTTGGCTGTCATTTATTGTTTCAAGAATCGTGGCTTACTACATAGTTGGATTGTATCTGAAGAAATGTGAGGCTAAAGAGCTGTGTATGTGTAAGACATGGAATAGTCTAGAACTGTACCAATTAGACAGACCAGTTTAGACACGAGTCATTTGGTGGCAGCTTTAGCTAATGTTAACCTCCTCCTAAACTATTTATAAAAAACCTGCCTGTTTTAATCAAATTCTTCAAGGAAACGCTGACTGCTCAATCGTCCCAGTTGCTGCTCATGGTGACCCCATTTTCAGTCAGACTCCAGCTATACAATTTAAAATGCATTAATATAGTTATATTGAACTACAGATATGCACCTGTCCAAAGTTTCCATTCTGGAGTTCAGGATTTAATTTTGATTGTGGTGTAGTGTGACTTTGAAACCTGTAGGAAGCTTTTTGAGAAAAAAAATCTTTCTTGATTAAGAGTTTGTTCTTTTAAACATTTACCTTAATTTAAGATGTAGTTACGGACTTAAACTATTTTGCTTTTTGTTCCCTTGCTGATCTCTACCAAAGTATTGTGAAGGAAACTCATTCTTCCTCACACAGACACAACACAAGACAAATGTCTAGACTAGATTTTCACATATCTGCTCTCACTTTCACTTCTTAGTCGCCTGCTGTTAATGCTTCACCAATCTACATGATTAACATTCAGTTCTGTGGCAAGTAAATCACCCACTGTTGTTGCCTAATGAATGACCCCTGAAAAGAAATACAAACTCCACTTTGTGTTGTCAACCCCCAAAACATACCCTGATACAACTCTGTGTCTGACTGGCCTTTCTGTTGCGATAGTACTCTAAAGATTAGTATGCTTTTTTTCCCCAGAAGCCCCCAGTGCCCAGCGCCAGGAGGGCGTGGAGTGTAGAGCAGCGACCCCTGACCTAACCGATGAAGTCACACTCTCACAGGTAAGACATTGATGATGTCACTGTCTGAGGTAAATACATTGTTAGACTAAATGACAATGTATGTTTGAAGAAGTGTGGTCTTGAAGTCTAGATGTGTGTGTTAGGAACAGGACCTTACTGGAGAGGAGGGTCTGAGTGAGGAAGAAAAGGCCAAACGCAGAGCGGAAAGACGTAGGGCCAAGAAGAAGGTAGCCATTCCCACAATCCTACTATGATACACACACACACAGGCAGACAGACAAGCTTGTTTTCCTGTACCTGAATGGTCTTTTTGTTTAATTCTTATGAAGATTTCTTTAAATTCTTCTGTTTTCACTAGTCATGATTTACCAGGTATTACTACTATACATGTGAGTTAAATGTGTAGTAACACACGTCTGTGCGCACCTACATACTCCTCCTTAGTATTACCGTTGGTTACGTCCCATAATGGACCTGCTTGTTTTCACAGTGAACCACCCTGTCAGTACTCAAAGTAATGATTCACGATGCTGTCTCCCATGTTTCTCTCAGCGTCGACGGGAACGAAGGAAGCTGAAGCAGGTCAAGAAAGCTGAGCACACAGAGCAGGTAATTTCCTGTTGTGATTTTTTTCATGGACAAAAACAGGAAATTACAAACTTCCCATCTGGGTATCTGAGATAATTCAATAAAAAAAATGGGGATCGCTTTGTGTAACAGGGAGCTTTGCATCACAGCTAGGTTATCCCTTTCTCTCTCCTCTCTCTCTCTGTGTGTGTGTGTGTGTGTGTGTGTGTGTGTGTGTGTGTGTGTGTGTGTGTGTGTGTGTGTGTGTGTGTGTGTGTGTGTGTGTGTGTGTGTGTGTGTCAGGATGCTGAAGATGGGGAGGATGATGCTTGTGAATCTGATGAGGAAGAAGATAGTGTGTCTGAGGCAGAGATCGAAGAGCAAGAGCCAGAAGAGGAAGGAAAAACAGAATATGAAGCAGTCATACCTCGCTCCAAGGAGCCCCTCGTCTCATCCCCAGAACCCTCAGGGACTAAGGAACCCCAGAAGACCACGGTACAACATTCCCAAGAGGTAGGGACAGATGGAATCTTGAAAAGCTGGGTTCGGTACTTTATAAATGTAATCCGTCGCTAGTTGTATGTCTAAAATTAGATAATTAATGTAGATTTTTAATTACTCAAAGTTCATAACATAATCTGATTACTTTGCTTTTATGTGGCATTAATTATATATATGTTGGTATTTTTGTAATCGGGTGTATTTTATTAATACCTTTCTGCATTATATCTGTGCAGAAAGTGTTTTTACAGATTCCCAGGCTAAAACCTAAAGGGTGACTGGTACTTTTCTGGCTGTGCCGAACTGAGCTCACACACACACGTGCAGCTGTTGCACAAATGTACAGTGGCTCAAAATATATGGGTGGAAACTGGTAGGCTTTGGCCAGTAACAGCTGGTCTTCAGGTCGGATATAGGTCAGCAACACAACCAGGTTATTGTTCTTTTTTTTTCTTTTTTTTTTCTGATGTATCCTAACTGGGATGTGATAAGTGATTGCCACGTTCTGCATTTTCTACAGGCATAGCGTTTAAGTTAGCCTTTTAATTGGTGGCACCGTGATATCAATAGTTCCAGCTGTTGAGGTACCCCAGCATAATTTTATGGTTGCTGTATCTGATCGGTGGGATATGGATCTTTATCTCTCATTCTCTCTCCTGCCTCTCTCCCGCAGGAACCTGAATGGGATGTGAGCAGTGCGTTTTTTGCTAATGCTGCTAGCCACATCAGGCCAAAAGGACGGACCAAAAATGGCCGCAAGTGCAAAGAAAATAAGGAGAATTATGCTCGGACAAAAGAGGTATGTGGACCCTGGGTTTTGGAAGGTCTACAGTACCTTTTGGCTATTTGATGTGGAATGTGTGGTAATGGCCAGCATATGTTCACTGGCTGCTTAAAAGCTGCTTTAGCAGGAATGTTGTTCGGGCTAAGCATCGCTAGGTTGCTAATTAATTGCTATAGGATAGTTATTTGATAGCTGCGGTGGCAGTTTTGGTGAAAGCTTGCTATCTGTAGTGGGGTTGTTGTAATAGCTTATACAATCTGCCCTGGTAGTAGAGTTGGGGCTTGGGCTATCATGGTTATTTCACTGCATTCAAATTGTGTGATAGCTAAGAAAAAATATCTCTCATTTTGCACTGACTGACACTGTCCTTATTTGCCCTGATGATAATGCAAAATCTGTTCAAACACTTGTTTTAAATGATATAATGAAAGTGTAACTGATGATGGGAACATGTTCAAGGTTGTGTAATTACATTGGGTGAAATGTAACTGATGATGGGAACATGTTCAAGGTTGTGTAATTACATTGGGTGAAATGTAACTGATGATGGGAACAAGTTCAGTGTTGTGTAATTACATTGGGTGAAATGTAACTGATGATGGGAACATGTTCAAGGTTGTGTAATTACAT